>CAAKMY010003078.1:33267-85643 GCA_901111285.1 Corrigiola litoralis
TCTAATTTTTTTTATTTATTTTTTAAGGTTACCAATAGACAATTCGGAAACTTTTGGTAAATTTGGTACTCCGTATTAGATACCAACATTGAGGCGGTTTCTCAAGTTGGCGATTTGTCCATTTTTACGGGTGAAGTTTGGCTTTTATGTAAGGCAATGAGGAAAAGAAGAGAACGTCTGTACTATTAATGGTTTTATTGATCATAATATTTTTTTGTGATGGATCTTCTTAAGTGCTTTTTTAATTTTAAAACTAATGGTCGTACCATTATCTCTCATTGCTTCCGATGGGTTAATGTGGTTATAGATTCTTTGACTATGCGAGGATAATATATTATATTATCATTAATTGGGAATCGAATTTATTAATATGGTGTATTCACCTTTAAAGATATTGCTTATTTCCCCTTATCTTCAAAATAATATAATTGTTCCGAAATTCAGTGACTTAAATGTCTTAATTATAAAGATACACTTATGATGGTGTACTTTGCTTCTATTTTGAAAAAATAAAGGAAATAAATCTTTGTCATGACCTTTTTGTCTCTTTAGCAATATATTATAACCCCACAAACCCTTGTCAATATATTCAAATAAAAGCAATGTTGTATAGTATATTATAATTCAAAACTTAAACTAAGAGGATGAATCATGTTACCCGCTCAAGACGTTGATGAAGACTGGTCTTGAATTGTCTCACCCCACGCCCTGTTGATGTTGGATCCAACCTATGTGCCTTCTCAAATGCATAGAATCGACCTACACATGAATGATTTTCCAACATTATAATTAAATTTTGAAAAAAATGGAAAAAAGGAAAAACACATTCACATTAAAATTTAATTCATACATAGATAGGCAACACGAGGGCGTTCATGCTCGATTTCGCTGGCGACACGAAGGATGGGGACAATGGAGATGAGAGACGAAGGGACGACCTCGTGATCGAAGACCTCCGTCGAAAAGTTTGTTATCACGGTGTTTCTTGATGGCCTTCTCGTTAACCCTGGTGCATGGCCATCCGATGCCGCCATTCTCACACTTTAATTTCTTCTTTTTTTTTTGTCTTGTGTGATTGTTTATGTTCATAAAAATTCAACAAGCTTTGAATTTTCTGTGTCCTAATTTAGTATAAGATCAATAAAAATACATGTGCTTCATAATTGACAAATAAAATGCATGTGGAAACTTATTATTGCACGCAAAATAAATACAATTTTAAGATTGTGAATTAACTTAATTCCCAAAGATGATTCGCATTCAATCATGTTTTGTATTTGGTAAATAGTTAGTGAACTAAATATATAATATCATTATGCATACAGAAACTCATGACAAATTAGGTAAAAATAACAATATATTCAAACTTGATGTAATCTACAACATAAAAAGTATAATAAAAAAAATTTGAAATGTATGAAACATTTTCTTTTTAGAGGGTTTTAAAAATGTCAACATGGACAAAAATTGACAACTCTGATTCAAATTATGAGAAGGGTTTTTTTTTAGAATAAAAATTCCCCAATTTTAAGAATTTGGGATAAAAATATTTACCAAAAAACTTGTATATTCTTCTATAGAAACGAAGAGGTGATAAAAGTAATAAAATTCTTTGTGTTGGTATGAGAAATTGAACAATGCAAATAGAGTAAAGAGGAGACAAACATGACAAGCAATTACAAAAAAAGAAGAGCATAAACAGCCCATGTTTCATCTCAACCTAATTACAACAAAATGAATTGATGAAAATGAATTATAAAACATAATCGGAAAAAAAACTTGATTTAAAAATTGTTAACATGTAAAATGTCTAACTCTAATTTTTCTTATTTCAATAATTTACAATATAATTCACCATGAATGTAATCCAAAATGCGATTAATAATAATTAGAAATAATTTGTAAGAGAAGATGAAACTTACTAGCGAAGAAGTAAGAACAATACGAGTAAAATTACTCCTTCCTATAATCGGAAAGCTCCATTATACGAGTTGATCATCAAAAGAAGAAAAAAGAAAGTGAAGGATTTTTGGAGAAGATGAGAGAGAAAAAAATGTATAACATGATTGAAATTGGTGTAGCGACGTAAAAATCGTTAAGAGAGAGGGAGTGTGTTTGTTGTATGAGAGTGAAAAATCTATTACTTGTCTGAATAACTAACTAGTGAGAGAAATTCATTATAGAGGTGATTAGTGGAAGTCCCGCTCTTTTTGCTCCGATACTTTTTCTTCTCCCCTACTTTCAACCCAATTCATCACTTTTTCTATTCACCTTATTGTGATTTTAAGTTTTAACTACTAATCTTACCCATAATGAGAAAATTTTCATTTGTCCATTTTTATTTTAAATTGGTTTATTTCGTAACTAGTGGCGAAATGAATTAGTGGCATAGTCAGATTTAAGTTCATAAATATAAATTACAATTATTACATACACACAAAAAAAAAATCGACATGATAATATCGTTTTAACATTAAATACATGATACGAAATTTGATTCTTAAAAGATATTGTAGAGGTATTGCTACCTCTCCCTTTTGAAATGATCAACCTCCTTACCTTAGATAAAAAAATTTAGAATAAACCATACTTATACAATGACTTTAAGGTGTAATAATGTTTACAGCTTTATTAATAAAAATCCATTTGAAATATTGTTCTAATAATTAGGTTGACACAAATACTACACAAAACTTAAAAGGCCAAATTAGAGTTGAGGGTTCAAAACACAAACATGACACGCACAACTAACTTATTACAAAAAATATTTTGACTTACCAAAGTATTAATCAATGTGCCATTTTACTCTCTCAAATCTAAACATACGAAAACCTATCCCTAAATAATAGAAAAATTTCTAATTGTAACATTAAGATTCAATTTTAAATAGATTTGTCCAATAAATATCCCAATCCAACAACACAACACAAAAACTTTTGATTCATTTAAATACTTGGCCCGATAAGAATTTGACACAAAAAATAAATAAAACAAGTTTAAATAAGGAAATTCTCCATCCATCCATAGTGTTTTTTTTATCTTTATCTTTATATTTTAATTGACGAAAATCCGACACGACATGATCTATTTACCTAAATTTTTGATGCCTACTAGTGTCCGACGTGCTTACAAATTCACAAAAGTATGTGTACGGACACAGACGTATCCAGTGATCACTGTCATTACTCTTACTCCGTGTGATCTAGTGATGAGTGATCTACTGCTGTCTGCTGCTGATGAAAGCCAGGGATAAAGGTTGGCCACTGACCACTGTTAGTTCAGTTGATCAAAAACATCTATAGGCTATGGCCTTATGCCGTTACTATAATTCCCTACCAATCTACCATAAGTTAAGAGTTGTCCTGCTGTGTAGCTTAGCCATGCACACGGCACACTGTACATACGTGTTCTATTACCATTAAGTTAGAAAGGTACCTACTATTAAAGGGTTAGTATGCCCACTTAATATTAATTACAACATTATCTTCTTTGACGTACACTTGCTAATTATGTAACGATATAACCCTGCCTAACAGCTTTAAAAGATCTGTCTACAACTACAGACAAGCAAGTGGATGATTCAGTGGTCTGATTTCTTGAAATGAATAATGCTACTTTTCTGATCTATAAGTTGGGATTAGTAATTAAAAGTCATCAAAACAAAACATAACCAATTAGATAGCCTAATATGAATCAATTTTCGTTTTTGTTCATATAAGTTCGTATCCTATATTCCTATGTGGGGATCCGCCTTCAAATTTATGTGTGTGACCTGTTCTTTCTAAATTCAAAAAAGTATGAGTAGTCTAATATTTATGTTTAAAGAAGCAATGAAACTTAATTACTTTAATGCAATTCAATCATAGTTTATAATCAAATATATGAGTTTTAATATCAAAAGGTGTGCTGTTAATTAGATATGATATGCGCATTTGAAATTTGTAGATAATAAAATAACAAGAATTTTATAAAAGCACACATCAAATTCGTGTCGCGTACATACAAACAAAATTACATGAATTTTGATTCATTTGTAGCAATAATTTCATGTCATACCTAGATTAACCATAATCATAAATGAGCTTTTAATTTTTGTTAAACAATTATATTTAATCACAATCACAGAAGCTCCAACTTATATGGTGAGCATATCTCAAATTTAAACAAGTGTTGAGATGTTTAGAAAGTCTTCATTATTCAAGAGTTATTATTTTAAGTTGACTTGTAAAGAGAAAACAAACAAACTAAAAATAACTAATTAGAGTTGACAATAACCAAGTTGGCAGACCACGATAGATTGTATCTATATGAATTACCTCATTTCCTTACCTTTTAAATGTATTTAACATCAATGTTACCTTTTCGACTCCAAATCTTCTCTTGTTAGTTTAACGCTTCTATCCTAAAGACAATATATATATATTTTTTATTTCTACGACTTAAGAGAACTAGCTTGATCATTCTGAGAAGGACCAACCCAATCTCATTATGTGAATTAAGCCAACATCAATATAATGCAACATTCTTTTGATTATCTAGGTTTGTTTAGTGGTTGGAATTGAAGTTCAATATGACTGAAATTGTCCCGAATTTAAATCCTCATATCCCTTTCCTGTAACATTAATTGTTCCAATATATAAAAAAATTGTGATATTTTTTGATAAATGTCAGCCAATTTATTTGATAAGTTCTTTCACGATAATCAATATTAAGATTATGAACTCATCACTAATCATTTTTCCTAAGACCTCAAGATACACCACATAGTCAATATATAAGTCATCCCACAAAGAAAAAAAAAAAAAACGAAACCATTCGTCCATTTCATAAGGTCGATAAAAATTTACCAAAAAAAAACAAGCACACCATAATCAATAATTAAACCCCTCAAAATGTCACAATCCCCCCAATTACTACTCCTACACAAGATGATGATTGTTGTTGATGATGATAACACCAACAATTATAAAAAAATTTAACAATTTAACAAATAATATTTCCACCAAAAAAAAACAAATTAATAAATAATATTAACAATTAAGTAATTAATTAATTAAATAATTATTACATAAAAAGAAGAATACAACCACCCCACTCTCTCTCTCCTCTCATTTCCACCTTCCTTCTTGTCATAATATCCACGCCCATCACCCACCTTTTTCTTCTCTAAGATAAGCTCTATTTTTTGATATAATTCACATATTTTATGGGTCTATATTTATATTTTTATTAATATTATTAATTTGGTTGTGATTAATATTTGTAAAATTAATATTTGTAAAAATTAAGATAGCCATTGTTGTTGTTGAATATGCCTGCTTGGTGGGGTAAGAGGTCTAATAAAAGCAAAGAAGATCAACCAACCTTGTTTAGTGACCTGAATCACAAGAAAGGTTCAATCTTTAGCAATAATAATATTAATCATACTAATAGCAATATTAGTAGTAATGGTAATAATGATGGTGGTGGTAATAATGATGGGAGTACAAGGAAGAAGAGGAGCTCAGAAGAGGGGGGTGGGTTTGGGATTTTGAGGAGAAATGTGAGGGAGTTGGGGAGCTCAGGGTCAGGGTCAGGGTCAGGGTCAGGTGGGGGTGGTGGGTTTGATTCAGATGGTGAGAGGAAGGTGGTGGTGGTGGGCCACCCCTTGCCTAAGCCTGTTAATAATAGTAATGGCTCAGGGTCAGGGTTGGGGTCAGGGTTGGGGTCAGGGTTGGGGTCAGGGTTGGGGTCAGGGTTAGGGTCAGGGTCAGGTGGTGGTGTGGTTGATCATGGTGTGTTGGCATCTGGGTCAGCTTCTGTGTCAAGTGTGAGCTCATCTGGGTCTAATTCTGATGACCCCCCACCTGTCCTTCTTGATCACCCCCCAGCTGGAGCTGCCAGGTTGGTGTCTATAGCTTTAATATTTTTTGTATTTTGTTGTTATTTGTGATTGGTGTTGTTTGTAAAGTGTATGATGATACTATGATCTTTGTATTGTTTCAATCTTTTTGTGTTTTGTTGTGATTGAGGTTGTTTAGTTAAGTGTAGGATGATACTATGATCTTTGTAGAGTTTTAATCTTTTTGTGTATTGTTGTTTGTGAAGTGTATGATGATACTATGATCTTTGTAAAGTTTTGATCTTTTTGTGTTTTGTTGCTTGTTGTGATTGGTGTTGTTTGTTAAGTGTATGATGGCACTATGATCTCTGTAAAGTTTTGATCTTTTGTGTTTTGTTGCTTGTTGTGATTGGTGTTGTTTGTTAAGTGTATGATGGCACTATGATCTTTGTAAAGTTTCAATCTTTTTGTGTTTGTTGATCCAATGAGTAGCGAGGGGTAGCATATGCTATCGTCTTTTTTACAAAATTTGGTAGAAAAAGGTACAAAAATGGTAGAAAAGAGTAGAAAAAGGTAGAAAAGAGCAGAAAGTCTTCTATGAGACGGTCTTAAACTTGACAATTTTTGGCTCAAAGTGATCAGTTTTATTACAATGTTAATAAAAGTGACCACTTTAACTCATTTAGTGACTGAGTCGAATAAGACCGTCTTTTAATAATTTGTGCTAGTAGAGAGACTATTTTTTCCAAATTTGATATTTGTGCTATGTAAAGTGTGAACCTTGGGGATAATGATGTTGTGGTGTCTTTTGCTTGTGAGTTGTGACCTTTACAGTGTGATGTTTGATGTGTTTGAGCTGGCTTTTTGTGTTATATTTGCTTTTGTGGGTTATTTGTTGTATTGGTGGGTTTAGGAGAAGTGAGAGTGAATTCAGCTAATTTTACATTGTCGCAGCTAAGAAGGTAAATGATGGTCTTTTCATTTGTATAGAAATTTGAGGTAATCAGAAAGATGGGATTTTATTGCCATGACATATCATCCAATCAGGGTTCACTGGCAAGAAGGATAGAGTTCTATTACTATTAGAAATAGAGGATGATTAACAATAGTTAATAATAACTAAGGGATAAATACTTTGGACTTTGACAATCCCTTGTATTTTAAAGCTGAAAAATCGTGCCAATAGTAACTCTTTCACACGATTTCTTCGAACCACACTCTCGGAAATGGAGGTGAGGATAGGATAACAATCATCCACCTTTGTGGTGTCAATTCTTTATTCTCAAGAATTGTTTAGCTTGCGGAGGAAGTGGGTGGAATGAGATTCGAACCCTCCCAAATGGGATAACCTTACTTCTTAAGAAATTATTGTTTACCCTTAAGACTCGGATACAAATATCCTATATGGGTTTTTGTTGGACTTCGCCAATTTTAGGAAATTGTTTGATTTTTAGGCTTAAAATGAAGTGTCCAAGTGTCATTAGTATCCAAGTGTGTATCCGGCGTGAGTACTTGGAGATAAATAGAAGAGTAAGAGTAACAGCTCTATGGAGGTAAATATGTATTTAGCCTTAGCCCTAACAAGTCTATACAAGTATTCTTAGCTTGAGACGAAATCAAAAAGATGAGGGAGGTGCTTCCGGATACCCTTTTGTCTCTCAATCTACATTCTAAAGCATGGAATGGAATTCCCTCCGTTCCTTTTGAATATAGTATCTACTTATCTGAAAACCATCCTCTCCTTATGACAATTCAATCCTGTAACTTTACTCTTGTTGCTGGAGTGTAATTTGTACTCTGGTTTCAGTTCATGTGCTTGTTAAGATGTTGTGCGTGTATGCCTGTATGTTAGCTACTTTAAATGATACTGTAATGCTGATTGTAATTTTACAGGGCATACCATGAGATTGCTTTTAAGAATGTTATTGGGTCGGTTCTATGTTTCCTCACTCATTAATGCTGAAACTAATTATGTGGTTATCTTGGCGGATACTGTGATGCAATTCAGTGTTAGAGCAAGGAGTCCTGGTCCTGGTTCACGTGGAGCTACAGTTGCTACATCACCTCTTCATCCACGGATGGCTAGTGTGAATTTAGATTCCCCGACGGGAAGACAAGAGGAAGGGAGGAGTCAAGGCCATCCTCTGCCCTTGCCCCCTGGTTCTCCTAATAGTCCTCCTTCCTTGCCCAATGGAAGAGCTAATTTATTCACCGAAAATATTCATAATTCATTATCCAAATGGAAGAAAGGGAAGCTTCTTGGAAGGGGAACCTTTGGCCATGTTTACCTCGGATTTAACAGGTAAATAAATCTTCCTAAACATCAACTATTCTGGACTCTGGATTTCAGATGCATTAGTTGAAATTCATTTCATCTGAGGACAGATTAGGAGGAGAAAGTTACTGCAGAAACTAGTGCAAGGTATTTCCCACATTTAAAAGCACAGATCAAGTTCTATTCTCTTGTTGATTCTAGCAGTGTTCTTGTTGCTTGTGTTGACAATTATGCTTAGAGAACTTCTCAAATACTAGATCTGAACTTATTTGAACTGCGCAACTGAACACGCATCACAACACCATGTTATGCAACTTTTTGGATATAAATAGTGATAGGCTCAGATTTTGTGGAACTTGAAACTGAATTAAATCTCCTTTAAGCTACATCAAAGCATAGAGTATTGCTTATTGTGGGTGTCTGGCCTCTGTATTTAGCTTATGCTGGGAACTCCCTTTGCGCTTTTGGTGTTACGTAGTTATGTTTTCGTCCCATTGGGTATAATCCTATAATCGCAGGAGTCTATTTTGGAGATTTTCATGTTGTGCCTCTGGTTGTTGTCTTGTTTGGAAAACAATTGTTGTATCTAAGGCTTATCTACTACTGACTAGCTATGAAACAAATCTTTCGTACCATTTCCTAATAGATGTCTATATGTGCTGTTTCAAAAGCCTTTTTCTGCAACTGTTGCTATGCTTCTTTATATAGGTGATCTCCCTCTCGTGTGATTTCTCTCTCTTTTCTAAAACTTGCTTCTGGTACATGATAGTATTACCGTGCTAAGCTGGCGGAGCACGAGATTCTTCTGTGGACTGTCAAGTGGTTGTTATTAAGGATCTGTCTTCTTGGACCATGACACCAAGTTATTTAGTCTAGGATGAAGACTTTTGAGGTTCAACATTTAGCATGTGAGGAGTGGTGGTAACAGAAGTTCTCTTGAACAATTAATTTTTTTTTTTTCAGATTCAGGGAATTGGGGTTCAGGCCTGACACTTCTGTATGTTAGTCACATGACCTCCTTCGTGTAATCTTTACAATCCTCTTAGTGTTTTCTCTCCTAGCTTTATCTGGGATCAGTTTTGTGGGTATGCCATTTTATGGCTCTGGAATGTGGACTAAGATTACTAGATACCATGAGTTCTTCTCATCTTTTATTGTCTAATCGTAAAATGTTGCCCATGTTGACAGTGAGGGTGGACACATGTGCGCAATAAAGGAAGTAAGAATTGTTTCAGATGATCAGAACTCGAAGGAATCTCTTAAGCAACTCAATCAGGTCTTTCATTCTCGTGCTTATGTCAAGCCAGTTTTCTCAAATATTTCTGCAGGCTTTCTTGAGATGGTATCAGGCAAAATTTAACTTCTGTTTTCTTTTTCTTTAACAGGAAATTAACTTGCTTAGTCAGCTGTCTCATCCAAATATTGTTAGATACTACGGCAGCGAGCTGGTAAGGGATAGACATTTTTGTGTTACATCATTTTTTCATTGGTGAAAATTTCTTCTGATTAAATTGCCATCCTTTTTTTTTTCTGAATCATTACACCTTGTTCTTTTTTTAGTTGGGTATCTGCCCAGTTCATCTTTATATTTGAGATCTCCTCCTTGTCTTCGGAGGGAAAGTAGGCTGAGATAATTGAAGCCTGTATTAACACTTGTCATATTTTAGTCAGCAATCAGCAGTAACCATGTTTCTCTTCCCAGGCTGGAGACACGCTATCAGTTTATTTGGAATTTGTCTCTGGTGGGTCCATTCACAAGTTACTTCAAGAGTATGGCCCCTTTAAGGAGCCTGTTATCCAGAATTATACGAGGCAGATACTTTGCGGGCTTGCTTACTTGCATAGCAGAAAAACACTGCATAGGTATGTGCTCTCCGGATAGTGACTTCTGCAAGCAATTTGTTGAGATTATCTATCCTTTGCAGCATCTACAGGAATTTTCTGGTAACAATGTCTTTCACAATGACTGATAGGGATATCAAAGGAGCAAACATATTGGTTGATCCTAGCGGTGAAATCAAGCTTGCAGATTTTGGCATGGCAAAACATGTACGTTAAACTCTTTATGCTTGTATGTGCTATAATATGCTCTAGCATAAAGATGAGATCAATCTTTGGCATTTAAATTGAGCATTAGACATTTCAAGAATTAGTCCTCCATTTGGCAGGGAAGTTAGTTGCTGTATCTGTTGCATAATCTTTCTAGCAAGTGAATTCATTATAATTACTTCCTTAACAAGCTATGTTAGTTGATGGATACGACCTCGTAACTAAAAATTCCTGCAAAATTCCCTTTTAGTTGTTTTCTTATATCTGAGTAGTTTTCAAGGGGCTGACAAGCTACTCTGTTTCCTACTGCTGACGTTCTCTTGACTTGTCTAATGCAGATAACAACTTGTACCACAGTGCTTTCTTTCAAGGGAAGCCCTTATTGGATGGCTCCTGAGGTGTGTTTGTCTCTCTTTCTCCCATACATTTGCCTTAGTTTCATGTTCGCTTCTCCATCTTGATGGAGAGATGGCTGATGTTTTTGGTCCTTCCCATTTTTCTCTTCATTTTATTTATGTATCGTTCTGATTGCTTGTACACTTGCAGGTTGTGATGAATAAGAATGGCTATAGTCTTTCAGTTGATATTTGGAGTTTGGGGTGTACAGTTCTCGAAATGGCTATGGCAAAACCACCCTGGAGCCAATACGAAGGGGTATGACATCAAAATTTGTTGATTGAGAATATTAAGATCTTCACTGTCAAAATATCGTTGAGATATATGCAGAAGCAAATTTCTCATGATGTTGGCTTTGTATTGTAGGTCGCTGCTATTTTCAAAATTGGAAACAGCAAAGATATTCCTGAAATTCCTGATTTCCTATCCAGTGATGCCAAAAGTTTCTTGCACCTATGCCTTCAGCGTGATCCAAATGATCGTCCTTCAGCTTCAGCACTGCTAGAACATCCTTTTGTCAAAGACCAATCTGTAGGAAGGGTCCTTAATTTTACCGGAGCTAATGAAGCTTCACTTTTCTCATTTGATGCAAGCCGCAGCAAGCCTGTAAGATATCTTAGCTGCATTGCCTCTGTGTTCTGTCTTCACCTTTTATTGACCTCTTACTGAAGTTGTTCGAAAATTTGTGGCCTAATTACTGCCATTTGGGTATTTGGGTTGGAGTATGTCGTCTGCGAGTATATATATTTTTGCAAAATGAGATCAGATGGTATCACTATATGAAAACATGTTAATCATTTGCTAGTTATCAAATGTTAGATGTCTCATCTAGTAGAAAACACCATTTGTATACTTCTTCTGGACTTCGTTATAAGTCTTCACGTGCATGCTCTAGGCAATTGTCTGCTAGCAGTCTAGCACTTGCTTACCTTGCTGTGGGGAATGTGGATGAGAATCTTCCTGTTGTTTTGAAGAGTGAAAAAGGGTGTGTTTTTTTTCTGTCCTAATTTTTGGGGGTGGGTGGGTGTTTGAAGGGGTTTGGACAGAGGCAGTCTCCCATGGATGGATGATAAAGAGTGTTTAAGAAGGAAACATTGGATAAGATGAAGGTAGGACCTACCATCTCTCTTGAGCTTGTGTCTTTTCAATTGTAGTTGTAACTGCTATTGCAAATAGCTCTATAAAGTGGGGATGAATTAAGCTGCCAATTATAATCCAGGGGATAGCAGGTTGGCAATTCTATTTTAATGCTAAGTGTTCCTCTACTCCATTCAAACAAAATGGTGATGGATCATAAACACTCATTGACACCCTATGAAATGCCCTGCTCTAGTTGTGCATTTAAGATAGACTGAGAATTTATGCAGGACGATAGATAAGTAACAAAAATTATGCAAATATATGGTGCACCTGAAAGCACAGTGTGCAAGTCGTAGGCTGTGCATTCACATGCCATTTGTTCTCGGATCAGCTGAAATCCTGTAGCGTCTTTGGTTGAGTTGGTATAGGGATCTGTTTGTGTGCCAATTAAATTTGCCTGGATAAATTGAGACTTTGTTAAGCTTTTCTATAAAGTCGTCTATATATTATTGTCACTTTTTTGGGGTGGTCTAAATAGTTGTTGCGTCCTCTTTGTTTATTGGTGGAAAAAATTAATCAGGCCCTCTTGCGTTTCAACCCTGACCCTTGGTATCCCATCAGCGTTTTTTGTTTTTACTTTTTGCTCAGCCTGGGTAATAATCCTCCTTCTACAATGCCTGTAGTCAGATGTAAAGTTGACTTATGAGTATGTGAGGTCACTGAACACTTTTCTTCGTTACGTAGGTTCATGTGTGCCAGTGAGTACCGAAGTTCTGGCTGTTGGCTGATCAAATCTGAATTTCAAAATTTAAGATAAACTTTGGTGCTCTTAATATTTTGCCTTGGTAATACTCTATGTAGGGTAGTAATTCCCCTCTCTTTGAACTCTGTGATAGAGGAAATTTAGCGCGAAAGCCCCTCTTGAGGCGCGGGCTTTTTGTTGGTTTATGGTGTTAGGGAAATGATTATTTCTAAAGTCATTGGCTGGGTGCTGCTCTCCGTCCAGTTTTTCTGTCATGTGTTGGCTATATCCCATTTATTTCTTCATTATGATTTAGCATACAAGCTTTGCCTCAAGTTATTTGGCATCCGTGAGAAGAATGTCGTGTGTCCTGGGTCTTTCGTTGAGTTTTTCAAAGAAGATTTCTGGGTTTGGGCAGGAGTTAAGAAGGAAAATTGTTGTGGAAAAGTGAGGTACTGGCTACATCGCGGCGGAATCCCGGCATTTCCCTGGAGAAGTTCCATTCATTAATTACGGAGGGATAGTCTTTTTACTTTCTTTGTGGCCTTTGTGTTGGGTGCTATAATAGTGTCCCAGTAACCGTTTTGCAACGAATTGGCTCCTGTGTTATCTTATAGGTAGGACTCCTTGTTCTCTAATGCTTCATTAATTCAAATAATGAAAATATTATTCACTCTATTAGGAGAAAAAAAGCTTTAATGTCATTTCACTAAATGGAGTATTTACTTCACTCTGTAAATCTGCTTCCTCTGATTAGCAGCAGAATTGATAATTCCAGTTTATCCCATCTGATTGTTTGTGGGTTTTTAATTACTTAATTACTATCATTTTTATTATTATTTAAAGTGCTTGTAGGTGATTTGTAACTGAACTAGTTATTCTATTACTTGGTCAGCTAGTAATACACTACTCTCTGATATATTTTATTGCAGCAACCTCTGGAAATTCATCCACGTAGAAAGAGTATTAGTTCCTATGACATAGATAACATGAAAAGACCAGGGCCGACCATCTGGGAACAAAGGTAATCTTTCTACGCTTTCAAAGCTAATAAATGGAGCCAAAGTTAATAGAATTCTGGACTCTGTAACTTGATTTTGACATGTGGTAACATTTCGGTTTCAGGGATAATCCAAGATCGATCACATCACTGCCTGTGTCACCCTGTTCAAGTCCATTACGCCAGCTGGGAGCTACTTCTAAGAGCTGTTTTCTTTCACCGCCACATCCATCTTATGCTTGGCCGGGGCAAAGCAGCTATAATTCTAAAGATCAGTCAGTATCTCCCACTAGAAGACGTGCAGGCTACACAATTGATCCATGGATTGAAACAACACTGTTTAAATCCCAAACACCTGGTGGTGGATCTCCTAAAATGCGTTTGATATGAGAGTCTCCAGAAAGTACATACTTTTTTCGCCTGTGTTGATTGTACATATTATGGAGTTGCTGGCAGCAAATGGAAGAGCTCTCTGCGTTTTTCGTCTATGAAATTGCAACCAAAATGAGAGACACGGCTCCCTACACGGAGGCTTGTTTATTAACCTGTGAAGATGCTGTAATGAGGTGCTGTCAGACACTTTGAGTAGTGATACTGGTAATCTGAGGGCACTGGACCATGCATACATTAAGGCCACAAGTGAGGGTGGGGCCGCCTTGTTGTAAAATTATACAGTGTTGTATATAGAAGATATGCTGTTGTACGGGAACCTGTGTGTTGTTAGTTGAGAAAATGTAAAAGTTCATGAGCCAAAACTAGGATAGTCGAGGCAGGAGATCACCGTCTGACAATTTGGAGGAGACTTGTGATAAGTATAGCAAAGGGGAAGGAAAATTCTATAGGTTCTTAATTTTAGTTTGATGGCTGTACTGATCACATGGACTTGTTCTTGTTACAACATAATCACAATCCTGTGCAAAAATGGAGAGCTAACATTGCGGCTCAAACTCGAAAATTCAACTGCAGCCACTAAAAGCGTGTTTCAAATTATTACATATCACAAACCTGTGCAAAAAGGCAGAGCTGACACTGCGAGCTCAAACTTGAAAATTCAACTTCAGCCACTTGAAGCGTGTTTCAAATTATTACATTACCACATGCATCCCGTTAACTCATTACTAGAACTACAAGATAAAATCACATAGTAATTAGCCAACAACTAATACAGAATGTATCAACTTTCGAAATTTCTGCAAAAAGGAGCTCCTCCTCTACAATAACTACTCAAACACGACGTTTCTTAGGAAGCCGGCATCCATTGTGTGCACGACGAGTGGTATCTTCAATGTAAGCAATCGGGTTCCTATCTCCTTTACCAAACGTGAAACCCTCTTTCCAACTAAGAATTGCTTGTTTCTTCTTCTTGAAGTGAGTGAAGCCATTAACTCTCATCACAACTGATTTCAGCCCCAGATTCCTCGCAACTCTGCCAACATGTTCTGCAGTTGCTTCGGCAGCATAACGAGAAAGTTTAGGACCCCCTTTCATTTCTTCCAGACATCCTGAAGAGGCCCCGACCTTTTTGTTCCCCTTGGAGTCTGTAATAGTGACGAAAGTATTGTTCTTGATCAACTTAATGTGCACTACATCCAATTTTTCATCACTATTAGTTAGCCGGTTTTGAGAGCTTCCCTGGAAGTTCTTTCCATCATCCGCTACGATTCCCTTCACGAAGGCCATGCCTCTTGAAGGCCCAAAATTCGCAGCTTCTTTAGCACTAGTCGTATGTATCAAACTCCTTGAACCCATCAGATATTCCAGGTTACCGTTGCTCGACTTGGTTCCCAATAAATTGCCTTTCCAACTATTGATGTAGCCTGTAAAATTTTCAGGTTACAGTACAAGATCACATGACGTTTTGCGGAAAAGAGGAGAGGCCAATAAACTGTTCAAGGAGATTTCTTTTAGAAAAAGCACCACCAGATTACTTACATCTAACACCTCGAGAAATATCTTTAATATCAGAAACACAAGAGTAATGGAGAGTACTAATACAACAGCTAAGGATCATGGTTTTCTCCCTTCTCCCCAGTAAGTCTGGTTACCAGTAGAACTAAGGGAACGTGAAGGGGGGGGGGGGGGGGTGTAATGAGTGTAGAATTTATAGCAAACCAAGTACACAAGGACCAGCTGCTGCTTCTTGGGACACTGCAATAGATTACAAACCAGTCTTTACTACATTGACAGGGTTAGATCATGATTGTACTTAACTGGATCAGACTGCCTTGTAGAACATGTAATAATCTGCAGTACGCCTCTACAATGAATGGTCCAGGAAGATAGTGTCTCTAGTTCCGTTTGAGTTATACTCATAAGTATATGTTATAAAAAAAAATATTATCGGGACCATTCTCTTTTCAATCACCCCATCCTCCTCAAGTCCTCAGGAGGGTCTACAAAACATTTTCGTCTCAGTTCAGACAATTATCATTAGTGACTAGTGTGATTAAGCACACAAGCGTTCCACATTCTGGAGCTCACAATCGTGCTCTAATGAGAAGTCTGATGCAAGCTAAGTTTAAATTCTGTTAAAACTTTGCTCAGTGAAAGGCTTGGCCAACAGGCCAAGTTGAGGGAAGTTTGTAGTTTGAGCTAGAAACTCCAGCTCATCTATTAAGGGGGGGAAGCTTGATTTTCTTTCGAGACTTTTATGCTAATCAGTTAATTTCTTTTTTATATACCTCCATCAGATGATACAAATCATAACTGCTATTAAAGGGATGTATGTAAAGTTTAACAAGCTCTGTTAATCAATTCTGAGCACAGCTGAAAGCTCAGCCTTATGGCTCTGGCAAAAAAGTGCTTACTTACTGTGAGTGTGAGCTCATCCTATATAAGTACATAACTATACTGATACTCATGGGATAAAGGTGCATTCATCATGTGCCCTCGATCTAGATCTTCCTAAAGGTGAAATGGAATACGTTTCTTCAACAAATTTCTACCAAAGCAGACTCATGGAATAAAGAGAAAGGAAGACACATCTATACCACGCAGAATAAAAAAATAAAGCTCTACTCCAAGATCTCCAATCATTCCTCCCTAAGCATAAGATCTAAACAAACAGCCTAATGCATTCTGTTTCTTGTATCTTCCACACCCGGGTCTCGTTAGTCACTACACCAGCACAACCTCTAATTCCCATAGACAAGCAGCATACTCATGATTGTGCCCCACCCAAAAAAAAAAAAAAGCAAAACACCCCAAGAAAGGTGTATACAACAAATCACCCATTTCATCATCCTATCCATTGGTCAGAAAAAAGGCAGTCGCAAACCAAGTATAAACAGCATCGATGCAAGAACTAGCCTTTCTCGCAATCCTTCTCTAACTTTAGTCAACAAATTTGAAGTAAAAAGCTACCTACTTCCTATGCTCATCCAAGTAGAAAAACAATGGCAAGCCATCAAATCAATTACTCTTGTCATTCATACCTTTATGATAATATTCTGATGTCACTTAACAAAAGTCCCAAACAGAAAGTCTTGGAAGAGACCGTCTTCTTTTATCTTAAAAATAGACGGAGCCATGTTGGCCCAATAAAGGGATAAAAATCCATAATTTGACTTGGACTTGTAGGAAGCTTGAACGGATTCAGCTTAAAAGGAGCACGTCTAAATAGTCGGTCTCTTCTAATAATTAGTGCTCAAATTTTACCAATGTCATTTCAACAAACCACATATATACACACCCCAACAAGTCAATCATAACACATCATACTAAATCACATAAAATCAACAAATAAACAAACAAAACCACATTTTGTTAAAACTAATCTCGATCATACAAGAAATGAAAGTATCTAGCAAAATACAAATCCTATATCACTATCATACATAACAAATCAACAAAATCCAAGAACAACCCACAAAACCCAATCAACCCAATCCCCTAAAAAACCCATCAAACCTATAAAGTAAGCTTCTTCACCATCAATAAGTTCTCATTCACCAATATGGGGTTAAAAAGCAATGTTTAAGAAGCAATAAAGATTATAAAGGAAGGGAAAGAGAAGAGTGTTGGACCTGAAAGAGATGATCTTTGAGATGAGAAAGCTAAGTTCTTTAGCATGGACATCTTATGCTTAGCCGCCATAGCCATGGTTCTTCAAGGTTTAGAGTGCACTTTAAATGTTTGATGAAATGGCAGTAATAATGTCAATATGTTGTATTTACCTCTGTAATGAGGGGTTTTGGATGACAAGGGTTTACCAAATTTTAATGACTCAAATAATAGACTTTTTTTTTTTTTTTTTACTCACAAATTATAAAAGTAGGCACTTTTTTTTACGCAATATAAAAAAAAAATAGACCTGACAAATGGGTTAGATTCGTGTTGTGTCAAGTATGAACGGGATTAAAAACTCTCAACCCTAACTCGACATATTTAGCATTGGCGTCGGTTTTGTGACGACCTAATTACTAAATTGGGTTGAAAATCCTTGACACTATAACGAGTTAGTTTCTCATCGGGTTTGTATTTGCGTCACTTATTAGGCAATTTTATGGTTGAAATAGACATTATGATTATGATATTCCATTATGGTTTTCCATGTAGTTAGTAATCGTGTATTGAAAGAGTAAAGTGTTGAAATGGAATACATTCGTGTTCGTATTTCGAACGCTCAAACCTAACACGACCCCTTTAAATTCATGTTAATCCAACTTTTAAAACGTGTTGAAACTCTTGAGTCTTGACACCAATTTACTATCTTCGCCTTGGATTTCGTCGTGTCATGTGGAGCAACTTTTTGTCGGCGATATACAAAACCCACTTTTTTTTAATCAATAAACCCACTAATTTCTATTTTATATTTTTTTGGACCAATAAAACTCGCTAACAATTATTTTATTTCTATTTTTTGTCCAATAACCCCCTAATTTTTATTTACTTTTTGTATCTTAACCAATAAAACCCACTAAAATTACTACTTGAGTAATCAACAAATTACAAGTTTCCTTAATTAATAATGGATGAAATTAGCAAATTCCAAATAGTAATTAACCGCCACAATTACAATTTCCAACACCATCTTTGAAAATTTCCCTCCAATTTTTTTATCTTCTCAAACAAGCTTTCTTTCATTCCATTAATTCTAGGGTTTTCACTTTTCATCATTAATGCAAACTTTTAATAAAATTTCCAACAATTTGTACAAAATCAACAACAAAAATTGAAAAATGCCAATAGAAATGCCCAGGGGATTACCCTTTTCAGTGGACACATTTTCACCAAATTCAAAGATAAAAAGACACCATTTTTTAACTCATGCTCATAAAGATCATTGTTCTGGAATTACCACCCATTTTTCTTACCCTATTTATGCAACCCAGCTCACTAAATCCATCATTCTTTGTTACTATCCCCAGGTTGTTTTTTTTAAACTTAGATTTTTATAAAGTTTCAAGCTTTTTGGTTGAATTTGTTTGTTGGATTTGAGTTAATTTTGGTGTTTGGTGGTTTGATTTTGTGTGTTTTTTTCCTTAGCTCAATTTTCATAAAGTTTCAAGCTTTTTGGTTGAATTATATTTGTATGGTTTGGATTAATTTTGGTTTTTGATGGTTTAGTTTTGTGTGTTTTTGTTGTCCTTAGCTCAATTTGCATAAAGTTTCAAGCTTTTTGGTTAAGTTATATTTGTATGGTTTGGATTAATTTTGGTTTTTGAAGGTTTAATTTTGTGTCTTTTTGTTGGCATTAGCTTCATTCTTGTTTAAAGTGTATAAATATGTGATTTTTTATGCAAGTTCAATCTTTAGTTCATTTATTTCATTTGCATAGTGTATTAGTGTATCAAGTTTCTTTTGGTTGGTTATATTTATTGGGTTTTAATTACTTTTGATTTTTGATGGTTTAATGTTTTGGGTTTTTGTTGTCCTCAGCTCAATTTTAATTAATTTTGCCAAAAAAGATCCAATCTTGTCATGGAAGTTTCATTTCTTTGTTGGGTTTAGTTTGAATTTTGTGTTGGTGATGATTTTTTTGTTGTTTGTTATATTTCTTAGCCCAGTTTCTGTTTAATTTGCAAAAAGAATCAATCTTGTCATGGAAGTTTCATTTTTGTTTGTTGAGTTTGGTTTGATTTTTTTTTTTGATGAATTTTTGTTGGTTTTTTTATTTTTTGTTAGCTCAATCTTTTATTTGCAAGGTTTAATTTTTTTTGTTGATTCTATTTGAATTATGATATTAATGAATTAATTTATGTGTTTTGTTTTGTTTGCAGTTGGATGAGAAGTTGTTTGTGGGAATTGAGGTGGGAGAGTCAATTGTAATTGATGATC
Organism: Corrigiola litoralis; assembly: GCA_901111285.1. NCBI lineage: Eukaryota > Viridiplantae > Streptophyta > Magnoliopsida > Caryophyllales > Caryophyllaceae > Corrigiola > Corrigiola litoralis. The sequence goes on from CAAKMY010003078.1 coordinate 52,910, forward strand.
CAGATGGATGTTTCACTGTCACTGCATTTGATGCCAATCACTGCCCTGGTATTTGTTTTAATTTTGCTTTTCTGCAGTTAAATTATGTTGGTTGTTGTTTCATTATTGTTGTTCTTATTGTTTTGCTGGTTAGATTATTTTGTGGCATGTTATTGGTCAATGATAGTTTGGTTTGAGAGAAAACATTTTTATGACAATTTATTTAGTTGGACTTTGTGAACCAGAATTTTGCCTCCAAATTGTTTTGCTGCCAATTGCTTCATTTAACAGGAGTGGTTACTGACTAGTCATTCAGAAAGGCCTAGATTGTAGTAGGTGTCTTTTCGCTTTTTTTCTACTGTGTGATGTTCACAAAGTTAGAGTTCATCTGTCATTCTCGGGTTTTTGATCGGTTACTCCATTTCATTTCTGTGTCCTATCCAATATGGTACATAGATGAGGCAAACCAAATTAGTCGATTAGGATTAAGTGCTGAATGGTGTCTGAACCTTCTTTCTCTGGGGTTGAGCCATAAATCAGACTTGTAATGTATATTTTCTGATTGAAACTGGTTTGCCTCTTTCCGTTACGTTTAGCTTTGCATTGTTGAATAGGATTGCAAGATTGAGAAACCTATCTGCATTCTGGTTTTTGAGACTTGAGAGAGTTGTTATTTGAATACACATATGAACACAGTGCTCTCCCTCTCTGTGCAGGTGGGAGGTGGGGGTGGGGGGACGACTGAATTAGCTAGTATTCGCTTCAATGCCATATGGATGCATTTCAGACAACATGGGGAAGCACCCTCCAGGCCTCCACAACACTCCACAATCAATATAGTGTGTCGTGAAATAGGGAAATTTATAACATGGGTCTCCTGTTATAGCAAACAAGGGACATAATGAGGTAGTGCAGGGCACCCTTTGTCATCCCCTGCTTTTTCCTGTGCTTTCGATAGGGAGGCTGAGCTCTTGGTGATTGGATAAACGTGATGGGATAAGCAACTAGGTTTTCCGTAAATTGTATGCAGTAAAGATTTTGTGTGTGGTAGATAGGTGATAGTGGTTTATGTGACGATCAGTGACCGTCGGTGGCTTGTCTTAATATTGAAACGTTTTCTTTGTAAAAGATGCATATAATGATTGTCTATTCATTCAAAGATATCTGCTTTCCTCGCTAATGTACAATTGCTTAAGCTCATTATCTATGTATGGTTTCTGAATCTCTATTGACAGATTATGCCCTCATTGTCATGGACTTTTGAACTTCAGGAGCTGTGATGTTTTTGTTTGAAGGCAGTTTCGGCAATATTCTTCATGCTGGAGACTGTAGACTCACACCTGAATGTCTGCAGAACTTGCCAGAGAAGTTTACAGCTAGGAGAGGAGAGGCGCCTGCTTGTCAGCTTGATTTTGTTTTCCTAGACTGTACATTTGGCAAAAGTCTGATGAAAATCCCGAGCAAGCAATCAGCCCTTCAGCAGGTATGGTTGGTGAAGTCTTTTTTGTTAACCTTCATGTCCTTACCTATTCAAATCTAGCAAGCAACCTGTCTTATAGCTGGGCTCTTGACCTAGGTGTTTGTATGTTATATGAAGCATTTGTACCATGAATTTTTGATACACATAGTTTCTACTAGATCTTTTTTTAAGAAGTCCAAAATGTGCTGCTTTGTGAGAACCTGTAATATTGGCCTCTCTAGTCCTCCTACTAATAAAATTTCAACTCCGGCAATTACCCTGAGAGTGAGAAATTATTTGTTTGTCTGCTGCCCTGACATTTTTCGAATCTATTTTCTATCCTTTTAGATCATGATTTTTGTAAGATTTAGACGTTCTTACAGAACTTGTTGTGTGTCAGTAAACCCTATAAACATTTTGTTGGCCATTGTAGGCAAATGTACTCCCAACTATATTTTGGCTAGTGCAGTTGCCCCATTTATAGGTTCTTGCTTTGACTTAACAATTCCCCCCCCCCCCCTTCCTTTCATTATTTTAATTGTGGACACGAAACTAAATCTGTTTCGATACATACAATGAAACAGGTCACTAATTGCATATGGAAACATCCTGATGTCCCAACAGTATACCTCACCTGTGATCTTCTTGGTCAGGAAGAGATACTTATTCATGTTTCTCAGACATTTGGATCCAAGATATATGTTGATAAAACCAAACACCCAGATTTTTACCAAGCTTTGAAACTTATAGCTCCGGAGATAATATCTAAGGACCCTTCTTCTCGTTTCCAGTTGTTTGAAGGTTTTCCAAAACTTTATGAAAGGGCTGAAAAGAAACTCTCTGAGGCCCGTGAGAATTTACAGGCCGAGCCTCTCATAATACGACCTTCAGCACAATGGTACGCACACGAGGAAACTGAGCTTACAGTTACGGAAAGGAAAATTTTGGAAAAATCAAACATACCAGTAAAGGACCGTTTTGGTGTCTGGCATGTCTGCTACTCTATGCATTCGTCCAGGCAAGAATTAGAGTGGGCCTTGGAACTTCTCGTTCCTAAATGGGTCGTGTCAACAACTCCAGAATGCCGAGCTATGGAGCTCGAGTATGTAAAGAAAAACTGTTTTAGCAGTCAAGCTTCCGATGCTCGTCTCTGGAAGCTACTAGACTTTACAGTCGAAGCTTCTTCAAAAGCTGCTGTGTTGGCAGTAAATAGCAGCTCCTCCTTTGTCGAGGCGATAACCAATGCATCTTCCGGAGAATCTGACTTGGAACTACCGAAAGTGCTACCTAAGAATAAACGTATCTTGACTTTGTCTCCTCTAAGCAAGAGACCACCAATAACTTTATTTGGTCGAGCAAGACTTGGTTACCATTCTTGCATCTCGGTTGAAAAAATGAATTCCACATCTGTAAATGGTTGTAGAGGTGTGGTCACCAATGAGATGGACCAAAATCTGCCACCTCGTGGTGATGATGTGGAAAATAAAGCTGAGCCGCTCACTGATAAAGACAAAGAAGCTGATGCTGTTGAAATTAAATTTGATATTTCAAGGGAGGATATAGTAACTTGTAGATCTGTTTCGTATTCTTCTACTGGATCTTCGAATGGGTTCAGTGGGAATCCTCTACCCTGTGATGATGATGTGGAAAATAATGCTGAGCATCTGACGGACAACGAGAAAGAGGTTGATGCTGCTGAAATAAAATCTGATCTCTCGAGGGAGGATACAGTAATTTGTAGTAGATCTGTTTCCTATTCTTCGTATTCTTCTACTGGATCATCGAAGGGGTTCAGTGACAATCTGAGGAAGCTCTACAGGTCTATGAATGTACCAGTGCCTCGACCTCTTCCCTCCTTGGTCGAACTCATGAAGGGTAACAAACGTGCCAAGAGACTATTTGAGTTATAGTTATCTTCTGTGACTGATGAGGAATTATTACTTTTATGATCTTTGATATTCCTGAACCTTCATTGGGAGTGCTGGGCATGCGTAAGCGTGTAACAATTATTGGCAACTGCGTGTCTTTGCATTGCATCATCTAGCTTTTCTGAAGGACATGAATGGATTCCAAGTATATGAAAAGTGATGGCTACAGCTTACACATCAAACGTGTTCGGTGAACAAGGCTATTGTACAAATTTCTTTACAGTAATTGATGTCGATAAATGTATCCTATTCATTTTCTGAATGAAAATGTGCATGAGGTGTAGTTATAACTATTGTTGATTATTACATGAAATTCTTTATGTACGATGTAAGAGCTCCTGTTTAAACATAAGGGGAATGTCACTGCTGTATGATCCCATATCTATATTTAGGATTCTGTTTTCAGTATGTAATTTATCTCTCCCTTACATACGCAGCGGCAGTATGGACCATCAAGCTTTTCTGTAGGACATGAAGGGGTGACTATACTGTATTAGCTCTAGGCTCTAGCTACTGCTTGCACACCACTTCATTGGTGGATTAGTTTATTTTTACAAAATTCTTCAGTCATTGGTGTCGTGAAGTGTATTATTTTCATTTTCTGAATGGGAAATATGTAAAATGTGCATGACTTGTATTTCGAGCTTTTTGTTGAATCTTGCATGAAATACCGTATTAAGAATGTGAGCAATCTCAACTCTCGTCTATATTATAGAAGGAATGTGTTTGATACATGTACTTTGATTCTTCACTAGAGCATGGATACAAGCTATATGTGCTGCTTGTTTGCTATTGTTTACTAGACGTACATGGTACTTGCCCGTATGAGATTAGTGCTCTAGAAGTTTTCCAGACTGCCATTACATAGAAACATCCATGAATCCATGATCATAAATGCATGGCAGGATTGAACACAGCTTTGGAAGAATCAAAACATCATCTCTCATCTGGACTGTGGTTCTTTCTTTTTCATCTGCAACTATTCAGGCACCAACTAAGACAAGTACGAAAAGAGGTTCAGAAGGGTAACATTCACAATCCATAAAGTTCACTTCGACTTGTCATATACAATCCTCTCTGGTTCTAGTATGATACATTTGTCAAAAGCTAACAATACAACTCAAGGAAACCAAATAGCACCATATAATTTATCCTGTGTGAGAAAGGTACTGGTCCTCAGCTCTTCAGCCACTTAATTACATCCTCTCATAATTGAGTTGATCAGCCTGAGAACAAACATAAAGGATATTAGACTAATGTTCCTAGTGAAGTCAGATCATAGAGTCAAGTTGCTTATGGAGATTATATATGTTCAATACTTTGATAAGCATGTCCGTCGGTAGCCAAGCTGGCGATGTCGGGATACCAACCCAAGCAATCTGCAGGTTAAAGCAATCTTGAAGTTTCAGTGAGCAATTCAAAGAAAAGTTGAAAATTGCACCTATGCTTTAGGAGTTTAGTATTGTCAAATCCTAGTTACTTACAAGTGCATATTCCCCTGTCTCGAAAATGCGGATATCCAAGACCTGCGATGCAAAGTAGCAACAAAATAGGAATCTCTTGGTGGTAATCAAGCATAACAACCTTCCTGTAATCTAGCAGATATTAAGATGTACCTCTCCACGATCCTCATAAATGTAGTCCAACCCTTTGTAGTAAGGTGGGTGTCCAACTGATAAATACTGATCACATACAAAAGAAAAAATAATAGTTAGCACAATAGCACACATATAAACCAAGTATGTGCACTGATGAACATTTGACCTGGTTTTGAATCAGTTCTGTGTGCATATTTATCTAAATGACATCTGTCTCCAAGGAGTTCTAATAGACAGCAGCCAATCCACATTCTACTGTTGAAGTGGATCAAACAATTGAGTTCAAGACCGTATTCTGAATGACTAGCCTATATATTAGATATATTAATCCAGAAATTCACTACTTATAAGATTAACTTTTATCCAATATAGCAAAAGAGCCTCACAGTTCTAACTGAAGTTGAGTTCTCTTGTAAAAAACACTGGCCTAATGCAATCACAGAAACTAGCTTGCTTAATGTAGTTGGTTCAAAGGGGTTTATTTTGCATTTGGAGTCCATAACTCCCGTGCTCACAGTTTAGAATTTAGGGTTCGTACTGGATGGCCAGAAGGGCCTTGGGATGCCCTCTTTGTAGAGGACAATAATAAGTTGTTAGTCCTCCGTCCTGGTCAGCTTACTATTTATGACGTTAATAAGACTCCTATCAATTCGTGCATCTGCCCAATCAGCTGTTGCCCTTTGGTCAAGACTCTGGACAGCAGAAATCCCTGGCCTCTCTCCCTGGTGAAGGAGGAAAACTATGATCATTTGCTGCTCGTCTGTGGTCCTCGCTTTTGGGGAAAATGGGATTCTTCACCACTTGTTTACTTCAAGGTCTTTCATATCACAACCCAAGGAATGATTTTGGAAAAGGAGGTAAAGGAGTTGGCACCTAATACTGCTTTGTTCTTGGGTACAAATGCCTCCTTCTCTGCGGTTTTGGGTGATTCTTCCTTCCCCTTTAGGCCTAATCGCATCTATTTCTCCGATACCTTACGTAACCCATTTACGTATCCTGTAGCAGATGTTGCCTACTTTGATTTGTCCTCCCAGAAGCTGCATGTCATGCGCCCTGTCAATCATGATCTGGCCAGGGAGGTTGCTGAGCGACACGTCGGGCTTACTCGCTCTGAATGGTTCCTAGGTAATCGTCCTCAATGAATCTGCCGTCCTCCAAAGTAGGATCTTCGGTACTTAATTAGCAGTTTATGATGCTATGCGTACGTAGATTGTGTTTTGCCCTTTTGGCCTCTTTATTTCATGCTTTGATAATATACTTCCTTTGGCTCCTATGATGTATGTGTTTTCATTTAAACTAAGGGGACTTTCAATCCTAATACAAGTAACAATCAATTGGCAAAAAAGAAGCAGACAACTATTTCTGAAGTTCTCTTTTTCTGTTGAGAAAAATGCACTCACATTGACGCTGTTTAGATACTTCTCCTTGTCGACTCTTACAATCTGGCCTTTCTTCACTGCCATAGTAAACAAGAAGAAACTAAATCAACTAGAATTATACATTGTAGTAAGAAATTTTCTATGGTTTTCAACCATGTCTTGAATATGTCTGAACTTCTATGTTGTACTTGGCTTTAAACATACTGATGGTTTATGAGATGTTGCAAATGCTGCACAAGTACAAGATAGAATTTCCCAAATAGATGTAAAGGAGAGCTACGAAATACACACTTGAATAGACAGGCTTTGCGGGCTTCTTAGGAGGAGCTTGGTCATTTGAGCTTTCTTGAGTTTTAGTCTCTTTACGCTTCTGTTTAGTGTCAGCTTCTGCTGGTTCAGAAGCATTTACAGCTCTAACTGATAGCGGCCGACGTCGAAAACAGATGACCTTTGTGGTGTTGGGGACTGAAGAAAGACATGAAAATGCCTGAGGGTTTGATAGAGTTGTGGAGAAAGCCATGAGAAAAGAGGAACTGATGATTGATGGCTAGCTAAAAAGCCACTCTTTTTGGATGGTACATTGCAGATAAGAGAAAAGGATGTTTGGCGCTTGCAGACTGCAGTTCCCTTTATCTTCATTCTCCCATTGGCCAAGATTTCAAAGACAAAATATGGTCGGTTTTGGCGCTTTGTAGGAAATTTAAGAAAATTTAGCTTGTATAAAGTTCGTCTATTTTTAGTAGACGGTCTTTTTTAATAATTCGTGTAACCCCAATATCACCTCTTTTCTTTAATCTGAAATGTGCGCACTGATAAGAATCTAAACCCCCAATCTCATCTCTTACGGATAAAAAATAAAAGAAAAATTAATAGAAATAATCCGAAGTTTAAAGGATTCTTTTTTAATAGTCCCAACTTTGAATTATTTCTAAATAATCCCTCCTCAGCTACACAAACAAGCGCAACTTCGCGCATTACGGCCCCATTAGGCTACAAGCCTTGCCATGAAATAAAAATGATCAATTACCTTAAAACACTACGTCCCCTCTCTCGGGTCCCAACTACTAACATAAAAATGGTCAAACCTATCGAATTATAACTTAAAATTACACCGTCTCATAAAATAATTTCTTAATAAAATCTAAAATCACTATCCATTGCACTCCACACACCGTCGTACATACAACCCTCGACTCCGCCAAAATGCAACACCTCCGCAAAACCCTAACCACCGTCCTCCGCCCCACCAACCACCGCAACCACACCAACCACCACCTGAACCATCCCAACCACCACCAACAGACGCGCAATTTCGCCCGCTACATCCCCTTCAAACCCTCCCCAAAACCCAAGCACCACACCAACCTCCGCACAATCGCGCTCCTCAAATCCCACCTCTCCTCCTCCTACCTCGTCTCCCCCCTCCCCTCCCACGGCCTCACCGCCGCCCACTCCGCCGCCCTCAAGACCCCCCACCCCGCCGCCAAGGTCGTCGTTGTAAAAAACAAGCTGGTGGCGAAGGCCCTGGCTGGCACCCAGTGGGAGAGCCTGGGGGAGTGCTTGAAGGGGATGAACTCGCTGTTGTTTGTTAAGAAGGAGGAGGCGGTGGGGGAGGTGTTGAGTGGGGTCAGGGGGGTGTTGAAGGAGGGCAAGATGGAGTTTAATGATTTTACGGGTGCCGTTGTCGAGGGCGGGAAAGTGTATGGGTTTAAGGATTTGGAGGTGTTTGCCACGGCCCCGTCGAGAGTCGAGGCCAATGGGATGGTTTTGGGGTCGGTTTTTAGCCCGTCCGCTACGTTGATGGCGGTCTTGGAGGGGTTCGGTGCGGGGGAGGAGGGTGCCGAGGAGGCGGGAAGTGGTGTTGGTGATGGTGAGGTGGTTAAGGAGGGTGGGGAGGGTAGTGATCAGTGACATTTTGCGAGAAACGAGGTACGATGAAATTAGACGGTGTTAAAGTGGTTGCTTTTCGGATTGTTTTTGATGATTGTGTTGCTGTTTTAGCTGTTGGAGTTGATTATTTGTTATTGGCATGCTCATTGATAAACGTTTTGTATTGAGTTTTGCGTAAAGTTTTGTATGAGACCGTTTATTTTTGAGTTAAGTTTAGACTTCTCTTTTGATTATTTGTGCTTGTCCAATATGTAGCGAATGTTTACTGTCAAATGAGGTGTTACCGAAATTAGACGGTGTCAAAGTGGTCACTTTTCGGATAAAGTTCATTTTTAGTACATCACATTGTTAATAAATGAGTGATCACGTTAACTCAATTTGTGATTTTTATTGAGTTTGAGATCATGAAGCAATCAATGTTGATGCTTAGTGACTTTGCGAGAGATGAGGTATTATGGTCTGTGTAGTATTTTATGAAACTGTCTATTTTTAAGCTAAAAATTAGACTGTTTCTTTTAATTATTTGTGCTTGTCCAATATGTAGGAAATGCTTACGTGAAATTGAACTTTGTTCATATTGAAGATATGGAAATGATCATCTTATGCAATGATTTAGAGAGTAGAAATGATGCTTGTTATGAAAGTAGGGTATTTATATGCAGCGTGTCTGATAAGGTGGATGCACTTAGTTTTCTGTGAGGCCGTCTAACTTTAACTTAAAAGTTAGGAAGAGGCAGTGGCAGGAGAGAGTTTCGCTTGTTATCGAGGTGTGTTCATAATGAAGATATGGGAATGATCATTTTATGCAATGAAACGAGTTAGAGAGTAGAATTGATGCTGGTTATAAAGTATGGTACTTTGCATGTAATTTTAGTATTTTACTGTGTTGTGTGTGTCCAAAAACATGGTTGAATGTAGTTAGTTTTGTATGAGACCAATCAAGTATAAATTGGACCATCTTGAAGGCGGAAGAGAATAGATATGACGCCTGTTATAAAGCAGGGTATTTATATGCAATTTTATTGTGTTGCGTGTGCCTAGAAATATTGTAGAATGCATTTAGTTCTCTATGTGTTCCAAATAATCAGAAGCCTGGCAGGGACGGCTGTGTTGTGGCCAGTCAAAATGTCATCTTTGCTCTTGGGAATTTAATTAAATGGTTTTCTATGAACTTACCAATGTCGTCGATTATTACCCGTTGATGCTCCTGGATGATTGTTATCATACTGAGATATTAGAATAACTTAGTTTCCAGTCTAAGCTTCAGGGGGTTCATGTTTTCTAATGGTTGTAGAGAGTGATTGAGGGTTCTTCGGCTGATGTGGAGCAGTGATTTTTTGTAGCTTCTGTGTGAATTAGACCCACTTTTGTTTTTGATGGCATGACTAGATTCTAAGTACTTTTTCTGTAGTTTGAATGGGGTATCTTCTGTGCTTTATAACATATCGGAAGTTTCAGGGCTTCATTGAGAACTTCTTTTGAGATTGCAAATATTGAGCTTATAATTGTTCCTAAATCTAAATATAGCACACATATCAGCATTGCTCATACAGAGTGCTTAATGAGCTGGTGTCATCGCTCACTTCAATAGCTTTTGCCAGCAAAAAGTATTGTTGCTTTTGGGTAGCTGCTGCAATTCTTTGTGGCTTGTGCAGTATGATAGTTGTCTCATAGAGTTTGTTGTATGAAAGGCTTTGGAAAAAAATTCTACTATGGCTTTAGCAGCTTCGAGTAGCGTAGGTTTTTGTCTATAGTTTATTTAGTATGTGGTCGTATTTAATGAATCATAAGCTACTGTACTTCGAAGTTACATTTGTGCAATGTGTTGAGGAGATACCATCCAGAGATGAGACTGATGGGATGATTGTGGGGCCTCTGTTAGTCCTTAGTCCCTTGACATAGCTGATGCGGTCTTAGGGGTGGTGTAGGTAGTAGGGTAAGGAGGCTGGAGAGAGCCCCACTCAATTTGTTGTAGGGGCGTGTTTTTAGTTTGGCTAGTCGTTGTTCCTTCAACAAAGTTGCGTAAGAGTTTAAGCTTCGGCCAATTTTCGACGGTTGCTTAGTTTTTGAAATTTACCAAACATGCTCCTAGGGTGTATTGGAGCATATGACAATGCCACTCCTCCGTCTTGATAGTTTTACGGTGTGTTTTGCGCTCGATTCGACCATATGTATAATGGACAAAACTAATGGTTTGGGCTACGCCAAAGCTACTTTTTGCCGTGTTTCTTGTTCCATTCTCCATTATATATGTGTAGGATGTCTCTTGCCAATTTTCGTCCAATTCCATTTTGGAACCCGAAACGAGGTTTTGGCGTGAGTTATAGTCCACAAAAACCGGTTTTATTGTCCATTTTTGATTTTTTCATAAATGTTTTGAAATTTACCAAGCATGCTCCTAGGGTATATTCGAATATAATTGGAACATATGGCAATATCGTTCCTTCATCTTAATAGTTTTAGGGTGTGTTTTGCGCTCAATTTGATCATGTGCATAATAGACAAAACCGATGATTTGGGCTACGTCAAAGCTACTTTTTGCCGAGTTTCTTGTTCCATTCTCCATTATATATGTCTAGGATGCCTCTTAGCCAATTTTCATCCAATTCCATTTGCCCCGAAACTAGGTTTTGGCGTGGGTTATAATCCACAAAAATCCTTTTTTTTTTTTGTCGATTTATGATTTTTTCAGAAATGTTACGAAATTTACCAAACATGCTCTCAGGATATATTGGAATATAATTGGAGCATATGACAATGTCATTATTTCATCTTAATAGTTTTAGGGTGTGTTTTGCGCTCAATTTCATCATGTGCATAATGGACAAAACCGATGATTTGGGCTACGTCAAAGCTACTTTTTGCCGTGTTTCTTGTTCCATTTTCCATTATATATGTCTAGGATGCCTCTTGCCAATTTTTGTCCAATTATATTTCGGGACCGAAACGAGGTTTTGGCGTGGGTTATAATCCACAAAAATCAGTTTTTTTGTCGATTTTTGATTTTTTCAAAAATGTTCCAAAATTTACCAAGCATGCTCCTAGGGTATATTCGAATATATATGGAACATATGGCAATGTCGTTCCTTCATCTTAATAGTTTTAGGGTGTGTTTTTAGCGCTCAATTTGATCATGTGCATAATAGACAAAACCGATGATTTAGGCTACGTCAAAGCTACTTTTTGCCGATTTTCTTGTTTCATTCTCCATTATATGTATCTAGGATATTTACTGCCAATTTTTATTTAATTCCATTTCAGGACCCGAAACTAGGTTTTGGCGTGGGTTATAATCCACACAAATCCTTTTTTTTTGTCGATTTATGATTTTTTCAGAAATGTTCCGAAATTTACCAAACATGCTCTTAGGGTATATTGGAATATAATTGGAGCATATGACAATGTCATTATTTCATCTTAATAGTTTTAGGGTGTGTTTTGCGCTCAATTTGATCATGTGCATAATGGACAAAACCGATGATTTGGGCTACGTCAAAGCTACTTTTTGCCGTGTTTCTTGTTCCATTTTCCATTATATATGTCTAGGATGCCTCTTGCCAATTTTTGTCCAATTATATTTCGGGACCGAAACGAGGTTTTGGCGTGGGTTATAATCCACAAAAATCAGTTTTTTTGTCGATCTTTGATTTTTTCAAAAATGTTCCAAAATTTACCAAGCATGCTCCTAGGGTATATTCGAATATATATGGAACATATGGCAATGTCGTTCCTTCATCTTAATAGTTTTAGGGTGTGTTTTGCGCTCAATTTGATCATGTGCATAATAGACAAAACCGATGATTTAGGTTACGTCAAAGCTACTTTTTGCCGATTTTCTTGTTTCATTCTCCATTATATGTATTTAGGCTATTTACTCCCAATTTTTATTTAATTCCATTTCGGGACCCGAAACTAGGTTTTGGCGTGGGTTATAATCCACAAAAATCCTTTTTTTTTGTCGATTTATGATTTTTTCAGAAATGTTCGAAAATTTACCAAACATGTTCTTAGGGTATATTGGAATATAATTGGAGCATATGACAATGTCATTATTTCATTTTAATAGTTTTAGGGTGTGTTTTGCGCTCAATTTGATCATGTGCATAATGGACAAAACCGATGATTTGGGATACACCAAAGCTACTTTTTGCTAATTTTCTTGTTTCATTCTCCATTATATATGTCTAGGATGTCTCTTGCCAATTTTCGTCTAATTCCATTTCGGGACCCGAAACGAGGTTTTGGCGTGTGTTATAGTCCACAAAAACCGGTTTTATTGTCCATTTTTGATTTTTTCATAAATGTTTTGAAATTTACCAAGCATGTTCTTAGGGTATATTCGAATTTAATTGGAACATATGGCAATATCGTTCCTTCATCTTAATAGTTTTAGGGTGTGTTTTGCGCTAAATTTGATCATGTGCATAATCGACAAAACAGACAAAGCTACTTTTTTCCCGAGTTTCTTGTTCCATTCTCCATTATATATGTCTAGGATGCCTCTTAGCCAATTTTCGTCCAATTCCATTTCGGGACCCGAAACGAGATTTTGGGGTGGGTTATAATCCACAAAAATTGATTTTTTTGTCGATTTTTGATTTTCTCGGAAATGTTTCGAAATTACCAAACATGCTCTTAGGGTACATATGAGAATGCCATTCTTTCATCTTAATAGTTTTAGGGTGTGTTTTGCGCTCAATTTGATCATGTGCATAATGGATAAAACCGATGATTTAGGCTACGTCAAAGCTACTTTTTGCCGTGTTTCTTGTTCCATTTTCCATTACATATGTCTAGTATGCCTCTTGCCAATTTTCGTCCAATTATATTTCGGGACCCGAAACGAGGTTTTGGCGTGGGTTATAATACACAAAAATCAGCTTTTTTTGTCGATTTTTGATTTTTTCAAAAATGTTCCAAATAGACCAAGCATGCTCCTAGGGTATATTCGAATATAATTGGAACATATGACAATGTCATTCTTTCATCTTAATAGTTTTAGGGTGTGTTTTGCGCTCAATTTGATCATGTGCATAATGGACAAAACCGATGATTTGGGCTACGTCAAAGCTACTTTTTGCCGTGTTTCTTGTTCCATTTCCATTATATATGTCTAGGATGCTTCTTGCCAATTTTCGTCCAATTCTATTTCGGGACCCGAAACGAGGTTTTGGCGTGAGTTATAATTCACAAAAATCAGTTTTTTCGTCGATTTTTGATTTTTTCAGAAACGTTCCGAAATACACCAAACATGCTCTTAAGGTATATTGGAATATAATTGGAACATATGGCAATATCGTTCCTTCATCTAAATAGTTTTAGGGTGTGTTTTGCGCTCAATTTGATCATGTACATAATGGACAAAACCGATGATTTGGGCTATGTCAGAGCTACTTTTTGCCGTGTTTCTTGTTCCATTTTCCATTATATATGTCTAGGATGCCTCTTGCCAATTTTCGTCTAATTCTATTTCGGGACCCGAAACGAAGTTTTGGCGTGGGTTATAATCCACAAAAATCAGTTTTGTTTTCGATTTTTGATTTTTTCAGAAATGTTCCAAAATTTACCAAGCATGCACCTAGGGTATATTCGAATATAATTGGAACATATGGCAATGTCGTTCCTTAATCTTAATAGTTTTAGGGTGTGTTTTGCGCTCAATTTGGTCATGTGCATAATAGACTAAACCGATGATTTGGGCTACGTCAAAGCTACTTTTTGCCGATTTTAGTGTTTCATTCTCCATTATATTTGTCTAGGATATTTACTGCCAATTTTTATTTAATTCCATTTCGGGACCTGAAACTAGGTTTTGGCGTGGGTTATAATCCACAAAAATCCTTTTTTTTTGTCGATTTATGATTTTTTCAGAAATGTTCCGAAATTTACCAAACATGCTCTTAAAGTATGTTGGAATATAATTGGAGCATATGACAATGTCATTATTTCATCTTAATAGTTTTCGGGTGTGTTTTGCGCTCAATTTGATCATGTGCATAATGGACAAAACCGATGATTTGGGCTATGTCAAAGCTACTTTTTGCCGTGTTTCTTGTTCCATTTTCCATTATATATGTCTAGGATGCCTCTTGCCAATTTTCGTCCAATTCCATTTTGGAACCCGAAACGAGGTTTTGGCGTGAGTTATAGTCTACAAAAACCGGTTTCATTGTCCATTTTTGATTTTTTCATAAATTTTTTGAAATTTACCAAGCATGCTCCTAGGGTATATTCGAATATAATTGCAACATATGGCAATATCGTTCATTCATCTAAATAGTTTTAGGGTGTGTTTTGCGCTCAATTTGATCATGTGCATAATAGACAAAACCGATGATTTGGGCTACGTCAAAGCTACTTTTTGTCGAGTTTCTTGTTCCATCCTCCATTATATATGTCTAGGATGCCTCTTGCCAATTTTCGTCCAATTCTATTTCGGGACCCGAAACGAAGTTTTGGCGTGGGTTATAATCCACAAAAATCAGTTTTTTTGTCGAATTTTGATTTTTTCAGAAATGTTCTGAAATTTACCAAACATGCTCTTAAGGTATATTGGAATATAATTGGAGCATATGACAATGTCATTAATTTCATTTTAATAGTTTTAGGGTGTGTTTTGCGCTCAATATGAGCATGTGCGTAATGGTTAAAACCGATGATTTGGGCTACACCAAAGCTACTTTTTGCCAATTTTCTTGTTTCATTCTTCATTATATGTGTTTAGGATACTTACTGCCAATTTTTATTTAATTCCATTTCGGGACCCGAAACTAGGTTTTGGCGTGGGTTATAATCCTCAAAAATCGTTATTTTTTGTCGATTTATGATTTTTTCAGAAATGTTCCGAAATTTACCAAACATGTTCTTAGGGTATATTGGAATATAATTGGAGCATATGACAATGTCATTATTTCATCTTAATAGTTTTAGGGTGTGTTTGGCGCTCAATTTGATCATGTGCATAATGGACAAAACCGATGATTTAGGCTACGTCAAAGCTACTTTTTGTCGTGTTTCTTGTTCAATTTTCCATTATATATGTCTAGGATGCCTCTTGCCAATTTTCGTCCAATTCTATTTCGGGGCCCGAAACGAGGTTTTTGTGGGTTATAGTTCACAAAAACGGGCTATTTTTTTGTCAATTTTGATTTTTTCGGAAATGTTCCGGAATTCACCAAGCATGCTTTTAGGGTGTATTTGTGTATAATTGGAGCATATGACAATGCCATTCCTTCGCTTTGATAGTTTTAGGGTGTGTTTTGCGCTCAATTCGAGCATATGCATAATGGACAAAATTGATGGTTTGTGCTACGCCAAAGCTACTTTTGCCAATTTTCTTGTTCCATTTTCCATTATGTGTATGGATGCCTTCGGCCAATTTTCGTTGAAATCCATTTCGGTGCCCGAAACGAGTTTTTTGTGTGGGTTACAGTCGACAATAACTTTTTGGGTCGAATTTTGCTTTTTCCGGAAATGTTTGAAAAGTGAGCAAGCATAGTGTGACTTATCTTAATGTGACATGTGAAGAGATTGATACTTTTTATAATTTACAGTGCACTCTTGTCTAAAAATATGGGATACTAGATATTTGTTGACATTTGTGGCCAAATAAGGTTGTTATGCATCTGATGTTTTGAAAATGCTGATGGGAATTGTGGCCAAATGAGGTTGTTATGCATCTGATGTTCTGAAAATGCTGATGGGAACCCTGTTATTGGCATTCAAAATACCTTTGTGTTTGTAATAGTAGTTTGACCTGAACAATGTTGATAGGTATTTTGACATATGCATTTTAGACCATTAGTGGAAGAATGGAAATAACATGACACCTTTCGGGGGAGGTATGTGATTGTACTAGTATGGGTATACTGGCCTTTTATCAAGTGGGCGTCTTGCTCGATTAGAGGAATTATATTTAAGCTTTTATCAGCCTTTATTGAGTATAAGTGGCTGTTAATTGCGTGAAAATCATATCTTTGGCTGTCGATGATCCATCCTCGCATGTACATTTCTCTGTTTTTTGGTTCTTGTTTGATTTGTAATGGGCAGAGTCTACTACTTTTGTGTTGCGTTATTGTACTTTTAACCTGGATTGATTGTCGGATTTGTGGATATCAAGTAGCTTCTTTTGTGTGCTGTTGTCTCTGGCGAGTGTGAGTTCCATAATTATTAGATGCTTGAAATACGGTTAAACAAGGGTGTATGCATTTTGCCTCCTGTCACCAGGTCATATATGCTTCATGGGTACATGACGATCTAGATGGCTTTCCACGGTCAGAAATTATTAGTAGTCAATTCTTCCTCTCAATCTGTCTTGATACTGAGAGTTAGATGGACCTTAAAATTTGTAAGGGTATAGATTAAGCTTTGAGGGATATTTTGTTGTAAAGTCATAATAATAGATAGTAATTAAGGGTTTTGGGGAGTAATATGCGGCCCTCAGTAGTGCTCGTAGCGACTGTTTGTATTTGCTTTTTTGTCCTTAAGATATGATTAAGTGCCTGTGCTTTTTTATAGTCTGAGCAGATTGGATATTTTTTGTATTTTATGTAATAATAGAACGTTTGAAGCTTCATATTAGAACCTCTAGTAATTACACAAAGTACAGCCGTGCTTTGCTGAAGAACCTCTTTGGCCAGGTGCTCTCCCTGCTCCGTCCCTCTCTGACAATTACCATCTTTTACCTGAGTTCTGTTAAAATTTGCTGTCATATCTGTTAAAGCAGTTTTTTTCTGAGCTCCATATGTTACATTTATCATCCAACATGTCGTTGCAATAGTAACCACAACAACTTCATGGATTGGACTATAGAAATCTTGCTAGCCAGATATTCATAATTATCGGCTGTGGTTTAATTTATTTGTTAAATCGATAGGGTAATTTTTCTCTTGGGCTCTGGTGTTGGAAGCCCTTGGGTAAAGTTCAGATCCTGTTTTTAGAACTGTAGTCAATCTGTCGGCTATTCTTGTGTAATAACTAGAATCATGAGGTGTTACTTTTGTCTACTGTGGCAAAGGAGGGGGTTTTGGGGAGGGGGTTGGGTGTTGCATTAGTTTATACACTTGCACACATTGAAGATTGAAAAATTTATTCCTACTGCCTAGGGGCCTTAGGTTAAGTGTAAGAGACGCCGTAGCTACTAGTGTACTTTAATCATTTTCTATTTTTTTTAGTAGATATTATCGACATAGTTGTCTTTGCCGGGAAGTTATGGCTTGTTGAACTCTGCTGATGCAACTGGCCCCTTTCTTGCTTCCCTTGTTAAATATTTTTTCTTGGAAGGTTGTTTGTTCAACTTTGGTTCAATCAAGTTTACAACTTTCGGAAGTGAACAGTCACATCTAGTTTTCCCTGATTTTTGCCCAATATTCTATACCTCATACACTGCTGCAGCTCACATTTGCTTCATAGAGAAGTTCTTGTGACTATGTTTAGTTTGGCTGCTTTCATTTTATGTTGTATCTGCATTTATGCTGTCTCGTGATTATGTTTATTTTGGCTGCTGTTCATTTTATGTTTATCAGCATTTATGCTGTCGTCCAACTCTCAAGACGCAATTTTTTCTTTGCTTCTCAGTATTTGTCTTAGCTTTTACCCTTTCTATTTTCTCCGTCTACCCTGAGGTGTTTTTGTTTGTCGATGTCCATGTGTGTATTGTTTGCTATGCATGTATTGTTACAGATATGGATGACTTTCTTACTGATGGCATCAGATTTTGATGCATTGTTTTGATACAGAACCTTTGTTGATGACTGATTGGTACGAAGAGCTGTAAGAATATCTTGGGGAGCAGGATCAGCATATCAACGGCTGGCAAATCGCAAACCTCTAGAGAAGATAGCCTGTACTAGTAACTTTTTTTCGCTCTAGGACCCCCTATAATTGCTTCAGCTAGGAAGTTCTATAATACGGAGGAAATTGGTACCTCATACGGGACAGCTAAATGAAGAATTAAGTGCGGAAGTTTACCATTCTTTTGATCTGTTCCAGTAAAAGCTGAGTTTGAGGATACACAGGATCTCTACTTTTGATTAAATGTTGTCAAAACTCCTATGTTATCTGTCGACGTGGCTTGGATTTTTTTAAATTTTTTCAGATTCTAGAATTTTCAGTATTATGAATAAGATAAGATTACTATCCGTTTTCGACTGAATTTTATTGGAGTGGCTCATAATTGATGAAGCGAATATGTTTGCTTCGGATAATAGCAACACATTACTGTTTGTAGGGTGTTTTCCTTGTACATTGTGGATTTGTACGGTGTTAATTGTATAGGCTTATCCTCAAACTTTTGCCATGAATACTATTTTACATAAGATTTCTAGAGTTTGGATATTCTTTTCACAACCCCAAATACTACATAATTGAGATAATGAAACATTCTAAAGTGATTTTTTTTGTTATTACTTCCCTTGAAACTACTCAATCTTTGACAATTTTGGTATATCATCTGCCATCTAAGTTGATAAATGCGAATTTTAAAGTAATTCGAAATGTGATGAGACACTACTTAAAACGGTTGATTTCCACTCTTTGTTGATGTTTGTTTACCTTACCATTAAACTAGTAGTCATGCAAAGAGAAGCGAAGTGGTGTAAAGCCTAATTATAGGCGACGCACAACATGAGAATATGCGCAAAAAAATGAAAGCATCACAATTCACACAACACAACTCCCCACTTATAAGCATTCCAAACTAACATGCCATCTGACCAACCCATCATACACATATGACTTATGCATGTATAAAAGTATACTCCCGTACAAAGTTGACCACATTTAAATTTTATATAAGTTTTAAGTTGGTATACTCATTTATGTTCAGACTATAACAAAGAAACTGTTACATTTAGTTCAACCCATCATAGACATCTTTACACTAAGAAAAGAAGTAGCTCAATAAGTTCGATTTTTATCCTCGACATTGTGTTATACGTAGTATGCGCTTATTTTCGACAAAAAATCACAAATTCTTAGAAAAAAATCGTTTACTTTTGTTATAAGAGTAAACGCACTCCGTGTAAACTAAATCAAATCAAAATCCCTAAAATCCCAAATCGAGTTATAGAGGTATATATATGCTTTTATTGGTCAGCATGATTGAATAGACGGTCTTTCCTAATACTTTCGGAAAAAATTAGACATCTTTACACTTTCATATAAAAACATGGACAACTTGACCACATTTATATAAGTTGCTCCTCATTTATGTTCAGAGTATAAGAAACTGAAACATCATTCAGTTCAACTCCCCATTTAACTGTCTTTATCCAAATTATTATTTATAGTTGCTGTCTGCTCAAATTGATCAGCTATTTCATCTCAAATTATTGAAATTTCATCTGGGTTTTATCTGGAGTAGTCAGTGACCTGTTGAGTTGATTGAAATTGTGGGTTTTGATTGTCAAGATTCAATCTTTACTGCTTATGGTGTTTGGGTTTTGATTCAAGTAAGCTGCTTTGGAGCTTTTGGCCCAAAAAATGGCTTTTGGGTAACACTTTTTTACTCCCTTCTTAATCTTTTTGTTTTTTGTTGGTTAATCTTATGTGAAATGATTATGATGGTTATGTTTTGTGTGTTCAATTATTGCTTGTATTGGTGCACTTTCGTAAGTCAAACTTGCCTCATTTGTAAAGTCTTTGTGTTTTTATAGTTTGTTGTTACTTAGGTTGTGCAGAGGAAATTGATGTGTAGTAGTTGTAAACTGTGTAATCTTCTGCTGTTGTGTTGAATTTTGTGGCAGTTGCTTCTGATAGTGCCAAGTAGTAGAGGATACATGAAATGTGTAAGACTTGGGAAAGACGGTCTTATGATAGGGCGTGCGTGAGCTTTTAGGATTTAGGACGAGCTCTTACGATTGTTAGTTGAAAGGTCACCCCGAGTAATTTACAGAAGTGGCACTTGGATAAGACGGTTCTAGCATTGGACGGGCGTGAGCTTTTAGGCTTTAGGGTGAGCTTTTAAGATTGTAAGTTGAAAGGTCACCCTACATTTTAGAAGATCACCTGCGTTCTATCCTTTTACTCGAGTTTTTGTCAATGTGCATAGCCTTGGAATTTGCAATTTCTTGTTCATATAGTACTACTTGAGGTTGGTTTGGTAATTTTCAACTTTTTTAAGCTCCCAGACATATGTAGTTAGGTTGCTAGAACCAAGTGCCCTTGTGAGTTGCCACTCTAATGCTTAGACTAGGTGTGCGGTATCCTACATGGGTGCTGCTATTTTCTCAAAAAATTGCATGTATTTAGCCTAAAGTAAAGTGTCCAATGTTCATACTCATGTTCGTATGACAATTGTCCGACACGGATACCTCAGGGAAAGAGTGAGCTTCATAGAGTTGTGACTTACAACCATCTTGGTGCAGTTAGATCACTTTTGAAGATAGTTAGCCTTTCTAACAGCCTGTAATTCTTACCAGTCTACTAACCTCTTCCTAATATAAAATTCCATCTATTTTTTTTTTTTTTTTTTTTTTTTGGTACAAATACAAAATTTCATATGATCAGATTCTGTGTTTGAAGGCTACATGATATTACTCATTAGCTAAAACAAGGTGTTATACCATTGTATACTATCAGCCCATAGGGTGCGGTTAAGTTGTTCTCTGGACTAAACTTGTTTGTGCTGCATCTCTAATCATGGCTAGGTCAATGGTCACACGGCAGTCTTCTGGAAATGATCTCGATGTGGAAACTGGAACTCTGGAGAAAGAGAAGGATAGAGCATTGCGAACTGTCAAATCTGTTAAAATACCTAATCAGGCCTTATTGTCTGGGATGGCTTACTGCGTTTCATCTTGCAGCATGATACTGATCAACAAATGTGTATTATCCAGCTATGACTTCAATGCTGGTATATCTTTGATGCTGTACCAGGTAATCTCACGTTCTTCTAATGGTTTAGCAAGTCACCATTGATCATTCTTCAACATGAGGAAAAATATTTTCTCATTAATTTTGTGAGAAGTGACTGAGCTACTTCTAATCCAAAATCTGATGGTTTTACCATTCTTCTTCTGTTGCAGAACTTCGTTTCTGTACTTATTGTGTCCACATTGTCCGTTTTGGGTGTGATATCTACGGAGCCGTTAACATGGAGACTCATTAAGGTCTGGATACCTGTGAATCTTATATTTGTCGGGATGCTCATCACAAGCATGTTCAGGTAAATGACATTCTCCCTTTTCTGGGTCATTGCCATACTTGCAAAATTGTGATCATATAATGTTTGATAATGGATTTGTATGACATCTATTGCCTTAAACTTGCCGCTATTGCATTTATTGTGAAATTTTTCTGTATTGACACTTGATTTTTTGAAGTATGGACTATGGAGTTGGGGCTGGTTAGAAAGCTTAGTCCTTTTAGTGAAGGTTTTGTACAATCTGGCTTTCATCACTAAATCGTATCATCCAAAGTGCTTATGGAATACTCTTTCATGTATAAAGTGGCGAGAGGATTGTGCTTTTGTAGTGTCTTCAGATGTAATGCTTAGTTTCTGGAGTTTGATTCATAAGCTGTCATGAGGATTACATGAATTATCCTATATAAATGCTTACTGAATTAATACTTATAAATATTTAGGTAAGAAATCTCAAAAACTGTTTCTTTAATTATTATGGTACTCTTCTGTATACTTTGACCTCCCAAAGCAGTAGGAGCAGATCCATCACCTAAAAATTAAAATTCTTGGGGTATCTATTTTTTATTTTTGCATTAATTTTCTATCTTTTCTACCTTTTTCTACTCTTTTCTACCATTTTTCTACCTTTATCTTCCAAATTTTATAAAGTTGGAGGTAGCGTATACCGTATGCTATTCCTCGCTACTAGTTGTATCTGCCTCGATAATGGCTGTATACCAAGAAATGGTTGGACTTAGGAGGCTCAAATGAGCAGTTTGTACAGGATGCTCATTGGTAAGGGGACATCTTAGTGCTTTGAGTACCCTTATTATGATGGTCATGTCGACAATCTTTCATTATGCTACTTAGTTGCTAATAAGTCTCAGCTAGAAGGTAAACATAGCATTTTCTGTAGAGAAGAAAACTGTGAACCCAGTGGACTTAAGAGTGAAAGAGAGAGGGAGGGAGGGGCATGTTGCATGGGTTCCTGAAATTTTGGCACACGCTTTTGTGCTGAAGTGAGTACATTATAATAGAATAAAGCCCAGTTACCAGTTGTAGAAAGACATGTTCTGCTTATAGTCAAATGGTGTAGGGTATCTCTACAACGAAGTTGGTATTGCTGGTGAACATGTCCTCGGAAGTTGCAGTGGAGGACTGGAGGTACCATTTTTCTCCCTCGAAAAGCCATTTTGTCATTTTAAGTTTCATGACTTGCTTGAAACCGTTGGAAATGCTGTGGCTGAACACTGTCTTGTCACTCCCTTCAATCTTTTTTGTTCTTTCCTTCGACACTTGGAGGCTTGTTCTTGCATTTGCTCTATGGTGGATATCACGAGGAAGGTTATTTGGGATCCAAAGCTATCAAAATTTTTACTTCATCAAAAATATATGGGATCTTTTTGTCAGTGTGGAAAGGAAGCAGTTAAAAGGTATATAGGGACAAAGGAGGGCTTAAGTTCTCATTATTGTTTTAGATGTGATCCTTGGCGTGACATGTTAAGGTTTCTCAAAGCTGTTCTTGGAGTTTCTACTTTTTCGTCTGTTTTGTTGATGAGATAACTAGATTTTCGTCTATGTGGGACCACCAAGAATCTCCCTATCCTGTGTTGATATACATAGGTTGCCTCCAGCGGAAATTCTAACAAAAGATTTCTCCCATGGAGTAGTTGCTGTTTATATGCTGGGAAATGCAACCTAAGATAGCTGGTGGGCGAAGGCTTGTTTTCTGGCTTGTTGATTGTGACAGAATATATGGTATTAGACCCTCATTCTTAGAGAAGATTTTCACGTGCAAAGGGAGGGTGAGGCTGTTACTTTACATCATAAGGAGGGATAATATTGATGTAGAACTATGTGGGCCCTTAAAGCTTTAAGGTGATTTTGCCATATAGCGGCTATGGGATAATCATCAGTCCACAGCCCACTATGAATTGTTACTGTATTTGGTTTTTTGTTTTCTTGAGCTACGTTCTGGTATTATCCCAGAGTGATATCAGTCACCATATATGCTATAGTTCAGCATGTTGTGCTTTTTCTTTCTTTTATTCGATTTCTTTCCTAATGTTTAATTCAAAAAAGCCTCATCTTTGCAGCTTGAAGTACATTAATGTTGCGATGGTTACTGTCCTGAAGAATGTGACGAATGTAATAACTGCAGTTGGTGAGATGTATCTGTTTCAGAAACATCATGACAACAGAGTCTGGGCTGCTCTATTTTTGATGGTATAGTTTCTTTGTGAAAAATATGCTCAGTTTGTTAGTCGTGGTATATTATCGATAGGAGATCTATCTCAATATGTTCTGTAAATCATTATTGATAGCAGTTGAGGAGAACATACACAGGTGCCTAACTGGCCAACAGCTTTTTTACATTATGCTCAAGTTACTTTATCAACACCATATGTTATTGTCATTGCGCCTAAATATGATCATGCCAGACTTGGTGTATTCGACCGTGTTTATATTCTAAAAAGAATTGTAGAAGCTCTCATATGTGTCGCTTCTCTAATAAACAATTCCTTTTTTCTGTTCTGCTGGTGTAGCTAAAGATATCTTAGACTTAGTCATACCTAGTTCGTTTTCTCTCTGTACTTGTTCATAATACTGTCTCATCGCTTTTGTCTTATGGCCCATATTTTAGCGTTCACTTAGTGAACCTTTCTGGATGGGGCAATAGATAATTGTTTGTAGTTTCGTTGGTCAATATTAACTTCATATAATTAGGTGTGATTCCAAAGAAGAGAGCAAAACTTGAATTAATCATGGGAAATTTTGGTAGATACGATTTCATTAATACATAGAATCTCTAGTGTTTCTCTTTCACTGGTTCCAGTAACAGCGTGGCTTGGCTTTCTGCAGATCATCTCAGCCATTTCTGGAGGAATTACAGATCTCTCTTTCCATGCTGTTGGCTATACGTGGCAAATTATCAATTGTTTTCTAACTGCGTCATACTCAGTGAGTGTTCCATATACAGTTTGTTAATGAATATGTGCTATTCTTACCATACACTCTTAGTGCTTGATTTTTTTTTTTCATTTTTAGAACTCGATTATGTAGGGGTGTTTGTTTCCTTTCTACAAGTACTACCTGGTGAAAGAGTCTGATAATTGAAATAGCTATTAATTTTATTTTGTTTAGCTATGCTAGAACTGTGAGATATTTTTGGACCCTCTGTTTATCCATTCAATTCTGTCATCTTCTTTTCCAATATTATTTGTATGGGTGTTTCTTCGTAGTTAAATGTTATTACAATCTTCTGTGAATCCATCAGATTGGATTGCCTGTTGGTACTACTTCTTTGTTTCCGTTAAATTAGAGACCCAACCTTCACAATACAGACTTTTTTAGTTTCAACGGTGCTGAATGGAAAATAAGAATAAGAATGTTAGTGATGAAGTTGAATCAGAAAAGCAGTAGAGGACATGAAGTCGTCCAAGTTAAATACAATTTAAGCTGGGCCCAATTTAGTTGAAGAGAGGTCATTGGGTGACTCTTCAAAGCACCTGCAGCCTTAGCTCTAAATAAGATAAGATTACTACCCTGCCTCAAATATTATCCAAAGGATGAGTTGTCCCACATAAAATGCATATCCAAATACACGAGAAACAGCTATAATAGCACACCTCCAAAGTCACTCTCCTCTCTACTACCAAACCCACAAAATTGTTGATGCTTATAATCGAGGATATGGTTTTCTTCGTTGTCCTCGTTTGTTCTGGGAACCTATTGAAATATGACTTCTCTCCTGATTGGTTGAAGCCAAAAGTAAACATTGAGAGTTCAGGAAGCTTTTAGAGAAACAGGCCTTAATTTTCGATAAAAAAGCTAATGTTTTTTCGACTCCTTTCGACTTGACCTACCTGTTTAAGGGTGTAGGTATTTCATTTCTTCCTGGCCCGGCAGAGTACTGTTTTCCATTTTACTTATGGCTTGTTGGATTTTTTTCTCTAATTTAGTGGTCTACACTGGGTACAGGATATTTTACTGTTATTTTCAGCTCTGAAGTTCTCGAATGGAAGTCAACACCTATGTTATGTTTGTGTGTGCTAGTGTAAGTTCGGCTCATGATTAGATTACAGTGATAGCTGTGAGCTTTAAATTCGTTCCATCTTTGCTGTTGCTATATGGTCATAGCTGTCTACTACATTCATTTTTTGGGATGCAGCACTATGTCAGCATTATGTCCTCAAGGTTTTTTATTTTTCATTTTCTTTTGAATCAGGTGAAAATTGCTGGTATTTGTTCCATATATTAAGCTTTTTCATTCTCTGCATATGTTGAGAGTCTTGCTAATGCTTGATTAAAATTTGGCTAACAATTTGCAATCATCTGTGCTCTGTTACAGCTAACATTACGTAGGGTCATGGACACAGCAAAGCAAGTCACTAAATCCGGAAACTTGAATGAGTTCTCTATGGTCTTGTTAAATAATACTCTCTCGTTGCCTTTGGGCATCGTGCTCATTTTGATATTCAAGGAGGTGGACTATTTATACGAAACGTGAGTTTTCTATGGCTAACATAATACATATGCAGTTTTATCTTAGCTTTCTATCCCCCCACTAATTTTACACTGATAGAATTGCAGTTGACTTTATCTCAGTTTTCTCTCCTCCATCTGCTAGAATTGTCTCTTATAACTATCTATGATTAGATATATAGTGTATTCGCATCTGGGTTATATATTATGGTTAGCCATCACTATATGAGAGAACTATAATGCACTTGTGCTCAAATGCAATGGAAGTCATATGATAATGTCTATCACAGGTTCCTAAAAGCTCATCCTAATTTCTAGTGGTCATGGCTGTTGTACATTGTGTAGAATGTGGGTTTTCAAGAATTACTTTTGTGGATCACGTCGTCATATTCTCTTCCGTAAGCTTAACTTAGTTGATAGAAGCCCTGAGAGTGTGGTATTGGGAGGGGATGAGGGTAGTGACGTATGATTGTAGACTAAAACCACTCCATGGGAGTAACTACTTGGACGCTGTGGCAGAGCCTCTGCTAAAGAGTCAATAGTGACCGCTAATAATTAAATTGATAATGGTCTTAATTAAGTGTTGATCTAAATAGTTCATCCTATCTGATTCGGTGTGATTTCTGAAGTAGGCTGTGTCTTTTCCCTTTTCAGATGCTTATAACATTGTAAAGTAAGGCTACTTGCGGTGACTTCTTTGAAAACCTTGCTGTTCTCTGGCTTTGGTGGTTCATGTTTGTTCCTTACCTAGTATAATGCCTGTCCAAAGGAATAGGGAAATGTGTTGGGTGATGATGGGAAATGAACGTGGAATGATCATGCCAGTTACTGGGAATGAATGGAAATCTTATTATGATTTGAGGGAGTTTGTTCAAACTGTAACATTGTGAAATTTAAAAGCGAAGGCAAAGCAAATATATTCGCACATGTAAGTGTGGAAAGTGCAACAGAACAATAATAGCCTACAACAGGCAGCCAATTAGGTTGTGAAACTCTGCAAGTAGAGATAGGTCTCGCCGCCTTGGGGTGGGGTGGGGTGGGGTTGGGGAGGTCCAGATGTAATCAATCTAACCTCACACACTCACACTGCTGTAAGCTTACAGTTTTTTGTTTATCATTTTGCATAGCAAAACAAACAAGCCTCCAAAGTGATTGATGTGTTTTAATCGAGGTTTGACCTGAAACAGAAGTTTTACCTTAGGTTGCCTTGAGAATCTACCTTTAAGTCAGCTTCTGATGATGTCATTTATATGTGCTTCAGTACAACTGCAGTTTGCTGGAGCTGTGATCGTTGGGTCCCAACTTTCTTCCTCATAAATCTCTTCACCTAGCAAGGTTATGGTACTTTTGAAAGATAGTGTGGTCACGTAGTTTAACTGCAACAGCACATGGCTGGCTTTCCTTAGGTTCATGGAATAAGCAAGATATGTGCTTGAAATAATCTTGCAACTCTTAGGAGCTAGTATTTGGCATGTGATAAGTATTTGGCATGTAACAAGCCCCCTTTATCTTTCAAATCGTGAGAACTTCTGACATTTACAAAGGTTGTTAACAATTTTCTACTCCTAGCCACATCAAAAAACTATCTATGGTATTATATTTCTATTAAAATGACCCTTACTTTTGTGAGTTATCGAATAAAACCACAAGGTTGCCAAAATGAGTCAGAACTTATAAGTGACTCGAAAGTGAGCCATACCTTTTGATTGACATTATCTGCTATCATTTATTTTGATTACTAAACCACAGATTGCAACTGAAACATTGCTTCCATTTTACTGTAAAAATGCTAAATACTTTTTGAAGGTGGGGAGAAAATTACAACAGGTTATATTAATTGTATTCCTGATGAAAGCTAATGATGGTTAATGGATGGGTCACTTTTGAGACAGTTTTCTACTCGACGGCAACAATAACCCAGTATAGATTCAGCTCTAGGCAAGACTTTGGGGAGGTCTAAGATGTACGCAGCCTTACCCCTAAGGCCTAAGTTATCGCGAATGACCAGTATCGAGACTGTTTCAGGAGTCCCCCAAAAACATTTTCTATAGTATAAGATAAGGGTATTCATAGGTTTAACTATAAAGACACAAGTTGATGTTTACAATAATCCTTATTTAAAATAGACCATTATTTATGTACCCTCCAAACAATTTCTATTTGCTTCTTAATTTTTATTTTAATGTAATCTTGTTGTTTGATCTAACTTTTCATGACCCTTCATTTGTTGGATGATACTCGCAGCCCGCTTCTGAAGTTACCCAGCTTTTGGTTTGTTATAACATTAAGTGGATTCCTCGGTCTGGCTATCAGCTTCACTTCTATGTGGTTTCTTCATCAAACTGGGGCTACTACATACAGGTAAGCTGAATGTTTGACATTATCTCAATGTTTAAAGAAATGAGGTTTTTTCTTTGCAGGCCATTATGGGTCACTGCAATCAATACAACTGAGTGCTCTAAGAATGATTAGACATTCCCATCTAGAGTATAGGGATTGATGTGTTTTTTTGTCATTGATGCCTTGTAAAATTTTGCATTGTGAAGCATGATACACATTAGATGACCATGACTTTTTGTTTTAAGATTTTTTTGTGAGTTCCGCTAAATGGTTGTTGGTATAATAATTTGCAGCCTTGTGGGTTCTCTCAATAAAATCCCGCTCTCCGTAGCTGGCATAGTGTTGTTCCATGTTCCTACGAGCTTGCAGAATTCTACAAGCATCCTTTTCGGTAAGGCTTTTCGACCTGGAGAACAACATAGAACCTACTGTTCAGATCGTTCATTCAACTGACATGTACGCTACATTTGTAGGTCTATTGGCTGGGGTGTTTTTTGCTCGAGCAAAATTGAAGGAAAAAACTCAGTCTGGATAGTTGGGTCTGACTCAACGTGTGTTTTGATGAAAATTTCCAAACCACAATTTTCCACTTGATTGATTGCTACTCCTATGTCGGGCAACTATTTTGCAGAGCTTTACTGGAAATGAACAAGATGGAGATTTGTGTCCATTTGTACAGATCAACTGGGTTGCAGGGAAGGAAGACGGGTACTGGCATTTGTAGATCACTGCGCTCCTCGTGTCATGGCTTCTCAATTTTTCACATTCCGGCGAAGCCTCTTCCCTTCTGATTTCTGCTTCAAATATTTTTCTGTATCTGATGTAAGAAAATATATAGTAACAAAGAACAGAAATATCAGTGTGACAGTGCCAGTCCCATATTGAGCTTTATGAAAGATGGGAAACAAAATTGAAAATTCTGTGCCTGAAGAAACTCTATTTTTTGCCCCCACCTCGCGTTTTTTTCTGTTTTGATACTTCAACTGGTACATGTATACATTTTGGCTTTCTGTATACTTCATTGTCTACTCGGCCCAATGTTTATAGTTTGTTGAAGCTACTTCATTGGCATAAGAAACTGCAAAACAATACAAGCTACTTTGTTGAAGCTTATGGGTTCAGGCCTGTCTGTCATGCAGATATTCATTATGTTTAAAGTTTTTCATGGTACCATTAGAGTATACACTACCAAAATCATACGGAGTATCAACTAGTCAAAAGTCAATGGTGTTGACTGTGCCCAAAACTAAGCGTCTCCTCCATTTGACCGTGTTCCCGTATCTTTGATTTTAAATGTTGCCGTGGCGGGTATGTGGATTGGTTTTATTGCCTAAATTTTGTGATATGTATCAGTTGGCATGTGACTAGACGCTGCTAATGCTTGAAAGCGGAGATATGACGACTTTGAAATGCTAGAAAAGGGACATCTATGAGGACATGTCTTTTTATCAATTTCTCATCGACTAGGCTGGAGAAGGAATTATGTGTATTGGTTTGCTCTTCGTAGTTAATGTTGAAAATGCTGATTCAACACTGACTGTGATCATTGAGTTAAGGAGTTTAATATGCGAATAAATTCAAGAGTTTCTCTAAATTACTAAATGTTGTAAATAGAGAGCTCTAATTTATCTTCAGCCTTATTTTATTAGGTGTATTGATTGTGAACATTATAATTACAATTTGCTTATGTGTCTAGGAAGGCTCATGCCACCTTTCGCCCAATTCCATTTCGGGTCCCAAAACGAGGGTTTTTGCATGGGTTATGATCCACAGAAACGGGTTTTTTGAGTTAATTTTTCGGAAAATGTTCCGAAAGTGACCAAACATGCTCCTGAGGTCTATTGGGGTGTAATTGAAGCATTTGGCGATGTCACTCCTTGGTATTGATAGTTGTACGGTGTGTTTAGCGCTCAATTCGAGCATGTGCCTAACGGAAAAATCTGATGGTTCGGGCTATGCCAAAACTACTTTTTGCCGTTTTTATCGTTCCATTAACAAACTATATGTGTCTAGGATGGCTCCTGCTGATTTTCGTCAAATTCCATTTCAATGCGCAAAACGAGGATTTAGCATGGGTTATAGTTCACAAAAACCGGCTTTTTGGGACGATTTTTCATTTTTCGGGAAATATTCTAAAAGTGACCAATCACGCTCCTAGGATCTATTGGAATGTAATTGAAGCATATGACAGTGTCACTCCTTGGTCTTGATAATTTTACAGTGTGTTTAGAGCTCAATTTGAACATGTGCATAATGGACAAAACCGATGGTTTGGACTATACTAAAGCTACTTTTTGCCCTTTTTATTGTGCCATTAACAATTATATATGTATAGGATGGATCTTGCCAATTTTCGACCATTTTCATTTCGCGATCCGAAACGAGGTTTTTGCGTGGATTATAGTCCACGATAACACGCTTTTTGGGTCGATTTTTTTTTTTTTTCCAGTGAAATGTTTCGAAAGTTACCAATCATGCTCATAGGGTCTATTGGAGTGTAATTGAAACAAATTGTAATGTCACTCCTTGATCTTGATAGTTTTACGGTGTTTAGCTATCAATTCGAGCATGTGGATGTGGACAAAATCGATGGTTTGAGCTATGTCAATGCTACTTTTTGCCTTTTTACCGTCCCATTAACAAGTATACGTGCCTAGGATGGCTCCTACCAATTTTCATCCAATTTCATTTCGGGCCATGGAACGAGGTTTTCGCATGGTTATAGTCCACAAAAACCGGCTTTTTGGGCCGATTTATCATTTTTCGCAAAATACTCTGAAAGTGAACAAGCATGCTCTTAAAGGCAGTTTGAGTGTAATTGAAACATATGACAATGCCACTCCTTGATATTCATAATTTTACGGTTTGTTTAGCGCTCAATTCGAGCATGTGCATAATAGACAAAATCGATGGTTTGGGCTACACAAAGACTACTTTTTGCCCTTTTTATTTTTCCATTAACAACTATATGTGTTTAGGATGGCTCCTGTAATTTTTCGTCTGATACCATTTCGGGCCCAAAACGAGGTTTTTGCGTGGGTGATAGTCCACGAAAATCGGTTTTTTGGGTCGATTTTAATTTTTCCGGGAAATGTTTTGAAAGTGAACCTATCACGCTCCTAGGGTCTATTGGAATGCAATTGAAGCACCACTCCTTGGTCTTGATAGTTTTACGGTGTGTTCATCGCTCAATTTGAACATGTGCACAACAGACATAACCGATGGTTTGGGCTATACTAAGGCTACATTTTTGCCCATTTTATTCTGCCATTAATATGCCCCAATTGTACTCCAATACACCCTCTGAGACTGCTATATCACTTTTGGATATTTTTATAGAAAATCAAAAATCGACCAAAAAAGCCGGTTTTTGTGGATTATTATCCACGAAAAAACCTCGTTTTTGCCCCATAATGGAATCCGACGAAAATTGGCTAGAAGCATCCTATACACATATAGTGAAAAATGGAATACTAAAATTGGCAAAAAGAAGCCTAGGCGTAGCCCTAACCATCGGTTTTGTCCACTACTCACATGCTCGAATCGAGCGATAAATAAACCGTAAATCTATCAAGACGAACGAATGACATTGTCATATGCTCCAATTATGCTCCAATACACCTTATGAGCATGCTATATCACTTTTAAATATTTTCCAAAAAAAAACCAAAAATCGACCAAAAAAGCCGGTTTTTGTGAACTGTTATCCACGAAAAAACCTCGTTTCTGCCTCATAATGGAATCGGACGAAAATTGGCTAGAAGCGTCCTATACACATATAGTGTAGAATGGAACAAGAAAATTAGTAAAAAGTAGCTTCGGCGTAGCCCAAACCATCGGTTTTGTCCATTACTCACATGCTCGAATCGAGCGATAAACACACCGTAAATTTCCCAAGACGCAGGAGTGACATTGCCATATGTTCCAATTTTGCTCCAATACACCCTAGGAGCATGCTAGGTCAGTTTTGGAGATTTTTCCGAAAAACCATAAATCGACCCAAAAAGCCGGTTTTTAATCCAGGAAAAAAAAACTCGTTTCGGCCTCGAAATGGAATTGGACGAAAATTGGCCGGAGGTATCCTAAACACATACAATGAAGAATAGAACGAGAAAATTGGTAAAAAGTAGCTTCAGCGTACCCAAACAATCGGTTTTGTCCATTACTCACATGCTCGAATCGAGCTATTAACACACCGTAAATCTCCCAAGACGGAGGAATGACATTGCCATATGCTCCAATTATGATCCAATACACCCTAGGAGCATGCTAGGTCACTTAAGGAGATTTTTCTGTAAAATTAAAAAAATCGACCCAAAAAGCTGGTTTGTGTGGACTATTATCCACAAAAAACCCACGTTTCGGTCCCGAAAAGGAATCGGACGAAAATTTTTTGGAGGCATCCTAAACACATATAATTAATAATGGAACAAGAAAATTGGAAAAAAATAGCCTAGACATATCCCAAACCATTGGTTTTGAAAAAAGTTCGCCGAGGTTATTTGTGTAGCCAAATCATAGCTTGGGGTAGCTAAAGAGCACCATAGACCAAG
>CAAKMY010003079.1:0-47806 GCA_901111285.1 Corrigiola litoralis
GGGTAGGGGGTAGTGGGGAACATCACGGTGGCGGGGGACAACTGTGGGGCTACGGTGACGTCCGGGAAAGAGGGGGGGGGGCTGTGTGGTAAGGGGAGGGGGAATTATTTCAAGGTATTCTATAGGGGAAGGGGGGAGTTGTTTCAGGGTATTTATAAGTGGAGTTATTGCTGGGTATTTTTAGGGGGAGTTGGGATAGGTCGTGTGACAACTGTACCCTTATATTGTACATACAACAAGTGATATAGTTCTCCCACTGAAAAATTAAGATTATTTGGGTAAACTAAATAAAATCGATTTCAACGACGTGAAATAATAAGTTGCATAAGTTAACCTATCTTTACATTTAACTTACCTTTTAAGTTTTAGCTACTTTTCAGTCATTTTCTAAAACATAGTTTGAATAGACTTATCTTTTATAATACTGTAATGGATGACAACGTTAAGCCACATTATTATCTCTCTAAAATACTATAAAAATAAACGTGTTACTTTCAAGCTAAATTAACTCAAAATTCTACAAGTCCAAAATATACTTAGATTTTTATCCCTTTATTGGATAAGCATGACTTCGTCTACTTTTACGATAAAGGTAGATGCTTTCTTCCAATATTTTTTATTTTTTTTTATTAAAAATTAAACAATTTTACGCAAAATTGTGTTTTTACCAAGGAGTGAAATTTAAAAAGGCATTAAGCTCGTTATCTTTCTTAAAAATTGGTCACAACCAACGTGGCCACCCAATCCAAAAGTGAGATGAGGTGATGATGAGTAGGATATACTAATAAAATGGAAAATGGTACGACCATGCTTTTGCTCAAACAATCATATCACATTTGACACGAAAGATAGTAGAAAAGTGGGATGTGATGAAATCAACTTTCCCATCAATGGAGGACATCATCAAAAAGCTCAAAAGTTAGTCCCAATCAGCAAATTTCTTTCTTTTTCCAAGCAATGAAAAGAAACTTTATTTTCACTTATTTATCACGTTGCATTTCTTAAAAGTTTTCTCACCAACATGATGACATTAATTTTCGTATTAATTTCTTAATTAATTAATTCAAAAGAGCCCTATAAGACTTAAATGACCAAATTCTAAGCTCTTGACATTTTTTCATAAGCTTTTAAAATTTGGTTAGATTATTAACACTTTTTTCTAGAAACTATTATTTGACCCTAATATTTGACAATTATTAGTGAAAGTTTATAAAGTATTATGAAGGAAGGTTAGTTATCATATGATCCAAAACTTTCACATAAACATATTATAATGTCTAAAAAAATCCCTTTTGTATCTGAAAGACGAGAAAGATTTGTATAACATGATGTTTTTTGGCTTAAAACGATCACTTATGTTGAAGTATTAACTTTTTATTAGATTTAATTTTTGTTTAAATAAAATCATCTAATATAATAATGTGCAATTTGACAACTCCCCATTATATATCTAAAACTTCCATGATATAGACATATGCCTATAAACTAATAAAAGAGCTTTTTTATATATTAATTGTTGTTATGCTTCATGTCTTTTTTTCATAATAATTAAAGACTACAAAAGTATTTGGACTACATATATAATTATTGACCCCAATCATTGTATATAATATATTTTGGGTTGATAGATTGGAAATAGTTCTTTTTGTACAAATTGGTTAATATTTAGTTGTATAAAGGGTGTCTCCTACGTCTTTCCTAGTAGTGATATGCTTACACTTGTTAAAAAACAAAAAAGAGTACCAACTTTTTTGATCATCTTCTTACGTATGAACGTATCATATACTATATCATTGTCATCAAGAATATCCATAACAACTCATAATACTGTATCCTTCAAAATTCCTGCAACTTTAATCTAGAGGGGTATCTTCCAGTATATTACTGCATGCTGATCGCAAGCAAAAAAGTTTACTAGTAGAAAAACTTGCAGGTATTATTTTTTTTTGGGATATTACTAAAACCCATATCTCAGTATTTGTTCTTTAGTTTGTTGGTGTAAGTATGATTTGCGGCAAATTATTAGGTGCTCCCGGGAGCATGTGCTCTCACCCCAGATTTCTTGTACCTTTTATAGTGTTTTTCTTGTACCTAATCCGAAAAGGTACATGAAAAATGGCAAAAGTTACAAGAAGAATGAGTGGGAGCACATGCTCCCGGGAGCATGGTACTCTGATAATTTGCATGCATGTAAACTTCGTCTTGCTTAATATATCACCTTGCATGCTGAAAGTATTGAATGGAATATAATGTGGGTTTGATCCTGGTAAGGAGAATTTTGTGTCCTATCAGTGTAATCTGAAGTTGGGTGATGGAGTTTTGCTTTTAAGCTATCATGTTTAATGATGTCAGAACCTTAAGTTGTTCATTTATTCAGAAAGCTAGCGAGAAGAGTTACAAAGAGAAACTTTTAAGCTTTTTAGATGATGAAGTGGATGGGTTTAAACCCATGTATTCACGACTATAGCAGAAGTCTCGTGAGTCGTGACCACTTTACGTCTTTACTTGTTAATATTTTATTTGCCTAGTTAGCTGTTACTGTAAGAAGTATAAGCGCGTTCTAGTCTTATATTAGTTCTAGGAGTCTTCGGTTTTCCTAGTTTTCCTTTTCTATGTAGACTAATCCTCGGTTTTCCTAGTTTATCTAAGTTAGGATTGTATTATACCATGACTATATAAGCATGGACATATCAATCAATACATAACAAGTTTCCTCCATAGTTTTTTGTGAGTTTAACATTAGCTGACCACTCAAGATTTATTGCGGTATAATTTCAGTTCAGGTTCAATAATTTTAGTTTAATATTAATAAGTTAAGTTTCGTTTTTATAAGTTCAGTTCAGTTCTAATAACTTCGGTTCAATTCAGTTTCAGTTCGGTTTCAATCCAAAAGTATAGGCCTTCCATAGAAATCTCATAATCGTAGCGACTTTATTTGCTAAATTAGCTGACATCTACACTTGGCTTTAAATTAAATTAACGGAAAGTCCGTATGTGTTCTGTAGTTGTCATACCTTTTTAATGATTTGAGGTTGATGGTAATGTACAAGTGACCGTAGTCTTGTCTTAAGTAGGACTTCCAGACTAGTGGTCGAGTGCAAATTAAAAAGCAGGAAACAAAGGAAAGGAAACAGAAAAACAGAATGAAAGTAGAAGATTGTTACTTTTAATTTTGGTGATAATTCTTCCATAGTGTACTGATTGTTTCACTACCTACATTGGCTGTTTGAAAAGATTGTTGCACGTTGCTATTATATATGCTACAGCTTTCGATTTCGGTACAGTTCAAAAGTGGCATATTGATGGTTATGGCAGGAACTAACCTGTAGTCCCTCTGTATTATCATTAGGTAGCTTTTGAGACACCATGCTTGGGAATGGAGTTATTGGGATTCTGTCAGAGACCTGTAACAAGTGGGAAAGACGTGTACCTTTGACACCAGGTCACTGCGCTCGACTTCTACACAGTGGAAAGGGTGAGCCAGGCGTGGCTCGAATAATTGTTCAGCCGTCAACTAAGAGGATATACCATGATGCCCTCTATGAAGAGGTTGGTTGTGAGGTATCTGAGGACTTGTCAGAATGTGGTCTTATTGTGGGTGTCAAACAACCACAGGTAGCTTTGAGTGCTTATTTGTCTTGGTGAATGCAGTTTAAAGTTTTTGGTTGGTGAATAAAAATGAGGTTACCTTTTTATTGAAAAACATATGTTTTGGACTGCAGTTGGAGATGATTCTTCCTGATAGAGCTTATGCTTTTTTCTCACATACCCACAAAGCACAAAAAGAGAACATGCCTTTGCTGGACAAGGTTTGTTGTCACTTTGATTGTGGTGTGAGGCTTACACTCTTGACAATTGCTCTTGAGATTGATATTTTTCTTTTGTAGGTTCTGTCAGAAAGGGCGACTTTGTACGACTATGAGCTCATTGTTGGTGATGATGGAAAAAGATTGCTAGCTTTTGGCAAATATGCTGGTAGAGCTGGACTGGTTGACTTCTTACATGGCTTAGGACAGCGTATGTCACATTTCCACTTGAATTCTGGCAATTTTAAGATAGCAAGTATATCTGAATAGAGACCTTTGTCCTTGAGATGCCTTGTGATGCAACAGTAATTCTGACAGCAATGTTTTCTAAATCCTAAGCACTGGTGCAAACAGACAACAATAAGCTTGAAATGTTAAGAAAAACAAAGAGAAAGGGTGATGGTAATTTTGGTTCAGGATTGTGTTGTTCTATTCGAACTTAGATTTGACTTTGTAGGGAAACATTCTACCTCGAGCACATTTTTGATATGTATCAGCTATTTTTAGAGGATAAATGAATCGAGAGTTTTTAGAGGCTATTTCACGAAGTTATTCCCCTGTCTGCTCTTCTACCGCCCACCCAAAGATTTCTCAGTGGAACATCTGTTGTTTGTAAAGTTAACAAGCTGTATATATGATCTAGTTCACTTCTCTATCAGGATGATTGATCGTGTTAATGAAACTGTTAGTTTTCATATACGTAATGCTATAACTAATAGTTTCTGATTACCGCCAAGAAAATTAATCATTTGAAATAACTTGTGACCTTATGAAGACATATCAAGGTTTCAAATGTGTAGTGTTATATGAATCTCTGGCTAATAAGGCAAGAAAATGCTGCACTAATGTTTTTTTTTTTTTTTTTTTAAATTTTTTTTTTAAACTTTGGCTTCTCTGATCTTTATTTTTATGACTTCCCAGGTTACTTAAATTTTGGATATTCAACGCCTTTTCTCTCCCTAGGTGCATCTTACATGTATCCTTCATTGGCTGCTGCCAAGGCTGCTGTCATATCCGTGGGTGAAGAGATCTCTAATCAAGGGCTACCATCTGGAATCTGTCCTTTGGTGTTTGTCTTTACAGGCACTGGAAATGGTACTTAGTCCCCTAATTTTTTTTGCCAACAATGTTTTAATGATAGAAGACTTGAAAATTCTTTTGGCTGAATGCTTGCCTTTTGCTGTCTATATGTGGAGCACATATGTCTCGTTTCTATCACTGTACTCCCTGCCTTCATTTCGTCAGTTCTGAACTTCAGATGTATATTTAGATTTTTCTAGCTTCTTTTTCGCTGGTACTTTATTGTTTTTACTTCTGATTGTTGATAGTTGTATGAATGATTGAATGGTATCTTTCTAACTAATCATTTGGTATCCGCTGCAGTTTCTCAAGGCGCACTGGAGATTTTTAAGCTTCTTCCTCATACCTTTGTAGACCCAAGCAGACTTCCAGAGCTTTTTGAAGCGGTAATACATCCTCAAACTTTTGCATGGATCTTCTTTCTATGTTGGCTTTTTGTAGATTTTTCATCTTCAAGAAAAAAGCTGTGTTTTTGAATTTCACTACAAGTGCAACTTTCTTCATCTATTGAGTAATTTCGGTCTTTAATTCATAAAACCAGGCTGGACAGCAAGATCAGCATTCCCAGGCGTCAAAGAGAACCTTTCAAGTGTATGGCTGTGTAGTGACCAGTAAAGATATGGTTGAACCCAAAGATCCCAACAAAGAGTTCAATAAAGTATGTATCGTTTCCTACTAATTTACAGGTTTCCACGAACCTAAGTTAGGGACGGGTTTTCAGAGACCCTTTGCCCGTGATGTATTTTACAAGTAGAAAAATTTCTGACACTGACATGTTCTATTGTTCACCAGGCAGACTACTACTCACATCCAGAGCATTACACTCCAGTATTTCACGAAAAGATTGCCCCATATGCATCTGTTATTGGTACGTGTCATTAACTATTTAGGCTCCTGCCCCATATTCTCGTTGATCTTGGTGTGTATATATACAACAGTAGCAATACTGATCATCCTATATTCTAGGCTACAATCAAGATACAGAATAAGATATCCTAAGACTAAGTTAGAGTATCATAACAAAGCTTATCTAAATAGTTACAACAACCTAGAGAAATTGTAGTTAAAACTAATTTAGCTGACAAAATTCTTGACATGAAGCAATACTACACTGCTTATTCTTTAGTTGTCAGAAGATTATCATTCATTATAGTTAAAACTCTGACTCTTTCCTACATCATGTTTTCTCTCTGATACGAATTGCAAATAAGTAAGATACTTTAGGTTCCGTTTAAACAAGAACAAAGATGTTTCAGAATTCAGAATGGAGCATCAATTTTCGGCATTGCCATTGCATTTTAGTAGATGCCACATATACTCCTAATTTCAGCATGTCATAGGAAGCAGGTGTGTCTTAAATGTTTTGCTGAAACCATTATGTTGTTAAATTTAACCCATATGCTTTTAGATTAAGGGCATGAAACCTTTTGTTAACATCAATCTTTCGGCATTGTCATTGCATTTTCGTAGATACCACTCTCATGGTTTCTTCCCCTCCCTTTCGTGCTTATCTAAAGCCCCATGAAGGATCTAATTACCTTAATCTTTTCAGTCAACTGCATGTACTGGGAGCCAAGATTTCCAAAGTTGTTAACAACCAAGCAGCTTCAAGAAATAACGAACAAAAGATGCCCACTTATCGGTGTTGCCGACATAACTTGTGATATTGGAGGATCCATTGAGTTTGTTAATCAAGCCACCACAATCGACTCACCTTTCTTCAGGTAATAAGCTAAATTCTTTACCCTAGTGAATAATTTTGACTTCACCCTAATCCGTAATTTCACGCTCTTAGGGCTCCCATCATTACTGGTTTGGTTTTGATTTTTTCTGACACTAACACAGGGAATGAGGAAAGTAGTTCATACACAGTGTATTACTGCATATGTGCTTTTAGAGTTTTTTTTTTTTTTTTAAATCATAAGTAGATCTTCTGTGTGTTATGTGGTTTTAAGATCCTTGATATTGCCGTTGCATGTGCGAATTATTGTCTCACATTGGTAGATTGAGTGGGATGACTGATATTTATAAAACTAATGGGCTACTCATCCTATTGCCTATTGGTTTTAGGATGGAGCATCGCTAGACTTATGGTTTGGGCCGGTCTCCTCTTTTTGGTGGTTCTCCTCTAACAAAAAAAAAAAAAAAAAAAAAAGAATAAATTGAAAATTGTGGCAATTGGTAGTTCTCCTGTCTGTTTCTTAGGAAGTCAATTGTTCTTTTCGATCTGAAAAATATTCCTACTGTCCCAATGGGCTGTTTACATCCCTGA
Organism: Corrigiola litoralis; assembly: GCA_901111285.1. Taxonomy (NCBI): domain Eukaryota; kingdom Viridiplantae; phylum Streptophyta; class Magnoliopsida; order Caryophyllales; family Caryophyllaceae; genus Corrigiola; species Corrigiola litoralis. The sequence continues at coordinate 7,159 of CAAKMY010003079.1, forward strand.
AAAAGCATATTTAAACTGGAATGTGTTAAAGGATTGAAATCTTCAGCCTAAGTTCCTGGAGGCATTGAGCTGAATAACATAAGCGGAGAAGAAACCAATAGCACAATACACATTGAGTTTTTAGCAAGAACTGTATATCTTAACAACAAAATTGAATAATACTTAGCATTTCTTAAGCCAATGGTCTCATATGTATCTGAAAATCGCTCAAGAGTAAGACATCACAATTCTGATCTTTCTGTTTGCAGATTTGATCCTCTGAAAGGTTCATATCATCATGACATGGTCGGTGATGGTGTGATATGTTCAGCGGTTGACATTCTTCCAACTGAGTTTGCGAAAGAGGTACATTTCGCTTATACATTCCTCTATCTGTATATTTAGAAGCCTGACGTTTTGCAGATGTTTTAATATTGTAAGACATGCAAAATTTACTTCATACAGTCAGATATCCTTAACAAATATACTTTATGCTAACAGGCTTCCCAGCACTTTGGAAATATTCTATCACAATTTGTTGGTCATTGGGCATCCATGAAAGATATTGAGAAATTGCCTTCCCATTTGAAACAAGCTTGTATAGTTCACAAGGGAGCACTTACAAGCTTATACGAGTATATTCCTCGTATGCGAGAGTCTGCCTCGGAGTAAGCTTTTGATTCTTTTGTATCTTCCATGTCTCTTAACAAGTATCACCTGCTTTCTTTCTAACTTCCCATTTTGAGAAATTGGACTAAGCCATTAGACACTGTGTGTGAAACGGGCCATGCGTAATTGGCTTGTTTTCATTCCCTTGGTACTTAGGAGTATTATTTACTGGATAATTGATTCATTTATTTTTTTCTTTGTTGCAGCGAATTGTCAGAAAATCTTCCAGATTCTCATCCTAATAAGAAAAAACACACAATGTTGGTAAGTTTTCTTACTTGTGCTTCTCCAAATTTTACTGCAATCACAAAAGCCTTTAGTTGTGAATCTAGAGAAATCTTAAAAGGAGTGACATCCACCTCATTCAGGCTAGCCAGCTTGACATTTGCATGGTTTCCCTACCAGTGATATCTTATCAAGTGTAAGATACAGAACAGAAGATTAGAGTGAGGTTTCTCGTCAGGTTGTAGTATGGCTGTATGGGGCAGGATTACTTTATAGGTCTCTCTTTCGTGCCATTTCCCTTGACCATTCGGGTTTATCTTTGTATTGTGTACTGTATGGTTGGTAGTCTCTTTCTATGTCCTGTTTGATCAAAGTTGTTTGTTTTAAATAAAAAGCGAAAGGAGAATATGGCTGTAATCTTTAGTACTGAGGTATAATGATGATTATTGTTCTTTGAGTGATATTTTATGTAGTGATGCATTCTCTTCAAAATGATAACTTTCTGACATTTGGACAGGTGTCTTTGAATGGTCATCTCTTTGATGACTTTCTAATAAATGAGGCATTGGATAAGATAGAAGCCGCTGGTGGCTCTTTCCGTTTGGTGAAGTGCAATGTCGGTCAGAGTACTGATGCTATGTCATACTCAGAGCTTGAAGTATGTAGCCCTTAACCTATCTCCTCCAATTTATTGTTTGATATGTTAACTCAATCTCCTATAAATTTGTAACCAATTTCCCTTGAGCACAACCTGGAACCTTAGATTAGAACTTCAGAGCATAAAGATAATGTATGGCTGTTTGCGCATATGGGGCTTATGGAAGACCGATATGATTTTCCAATACAGATTTTCTTGCTAGAATTTTCAGAACCAGGACTTTCTGTTTATGGTGTCTTGGATGGCTTATAAGCTGTTATTCGCTGTTCTTAGGAGAAGGATCTCTGAGCTTGCTCTATACTAATCTGTTTATTTTTAAAATACTCTCATTGACTAAATTAAACCTGGAAGCCTGAACTATGTTTTGAGAACAAAATTTTTTTTATGTAAAAGAAGCTGCAGGTGGATGGCAACATCAACATTTTCCCAATGCTTTTAAAGAGGCTCCCGCCTAAACAGGGTTGGCAGGAAGGGTCAAACATACGCAGACTTCCCCTACCTAGGATAACAAAGAGGGTTTCTGATGCGGGAGCAAGATAACATATTATTTTACTTACCTCAATTATTAGGAGTATTTTAATTTATTTTTGTCAAGATTTTATTTCAATATTTTCTTATTTTCTAGAGTTTTAGTTAGGTAAGTTTCTTTATACCTTAGAATTCTTGACTTGTTCTTCAATGTCGAGTTAGTATAAATAGGGAGTTATGTACGTAATCAGTTATTATAGAGTTGTATGTTTATAAAATTGTTTTTTCACAAGTGTTTGAGTGATTTAAATACAACCCGAATTGGTGAGTCATATCAAATTCATCCCAATTTTCATGCATTACATCGAAGTCAAACCCGTAATCGTGCGTGATATCGATTACAAACCCGAGTTCGTGCTTCATATCGAATTCAAATCTAGTTCAACTCTAGAGTCGTGAGTCATACCGAATCAAGGGTTGTCCATATCTTCTAAATCGCTTCCGGATAAGTATCAAGTGGTAATAGAGCTTCGAGTCCTGAGGTACGTGTTTTTATTTGTTAAAAAAAAAATCAGTATTCTTGGACTTCTGTCTTGCCGTGAATTTGTTTCAGCAATGACTGTTTTTCTAGTTGTTGATAGTGGAAAATAAAATTGTTGGTGGACGTTCTGATGCATTAGTCTTTAAATATGATAGCTTGAGATGATGAATGATTATAAGCTTACAGTTTTGCAAATCAAAGAGAGTTCATTACAACTATGGCTGAGTAATCAAGCTCAAGAACGGTAGGTCTTGGAGTCACAAGTAGATGAAGAGTTTAATGATGAAGCATCTTCTCAATCCATCAAAATTTGCAGATCTATTTTATGGGGTATAGCAGAAGCGGGGATAAAAATCACTATGGCAAAGTGGTTATCTTTTTGTGCTCCAAGAAATGAAGGAGGGTTGGGTATAAAAGAAATTCTTAGCTGGAACAAGGCTATGCTGTTGAAATGGGTTCACAGATTGGCCTATGAACAGTCTGTGGTGTAGATGGGTTAACTCATGTGCTGAAAAACTCATCTATATGGTCAACCACTGTGGTTCAGGATAGTTCAGATTCTATCAAGAACATATTGAGAATTAGAGATGAGTTTGTAAATAAGATCAGTAGTATGGCAGAGGCTAAAACTGTTCTAGCTGGTCTATTGCTGGTAAGCTGAAAGTGTCAAAAGCATATGACATGTTTAGAAGCAAGTTTATAGTACAGATGCCAGTGAAAACTCTGCTTGATTCAGTGATTTTTCCAAGACATGCTCTCATTGCTATTCTTACTGCTTGAAATGTCCGTTCAACAGATGCTAACTTGCAAAGATGCAGTTTTCACATTGTTGGTAGATGCATATTATGTGGTCAGAATCAGGAGTGCAGAGACCATCTTTTCTTTCAATGCCCCTTTTCCAGCAAAGTCTAGTCTGATGCTTTGAGCTGGTGGGGTATCTCAGTTGCCATTTCTCTTTCAAGAGATTAATGCACTGGATAAGCAAATGTATTTGAGGGAAGAATCCCAGGAAGAAAAGGTTCAGATGTATGCTAGCTGCAGTCATATATATATGAGCTTTGGTTTGAGCGGAATCGGAAAACATTCTCTGATCAATCTTGAAGAACAACAGGTGTTGGTGTGTGTGTCAAAAGTGTAGTCAATATAAGATGAAATCAGTTGCATTAGTGTTTATACTTTCTATATGGGTTTTGTAGGGAAGTTTCTGAGCTTCCTTTTATTTTCTTAAGTGCTTAACTTCCTAGTGGTTTGCTTTGTGTAGTCCTTATAGTTTAGAGGATTACCTCTTTTGGTTGGATTAGGGTGCATTATTTTCTTCAAAATTAATACAATCCCTGCTAATTCGTTCCAAAAAAAAAAAGTTATCTCAACGACGTCTGAAGATATAAAAGATGAGGGTGTTATTCAAGAAGGGGAAGAACCAAACTTAATCGTTAGAAGGCTACTAAGCATCCACTGAAACTAAATCTGATAGCGAGTTTGAAGATCGTTAAAGTGTAGATAATCTAATGGAGTTGAATTACAATATTCACTATATGCACGGTGGATGCTTGCATGGAAAAAGAAGAAGGTAATAAGAAGGTTCAAACCAAACCAAAGAGGCGGACAAAGGAGGAGACATGGAATTTGGCTCGTGATTGTATGGTCTACATGTTTCTTGATGTTTGTGTTCGTGAGAGCTTATTCTAGTTCGTTCAAGGTCAACAAATCCCTTTTTGGTTCGAGGTCGAATCTTTCCAAGAAGGGAAGAATGATGCTGGAGCAAGATGACGTATTATTTTACTTACCATAATTATTAGGAGTATTTTTGATTTATTATGTCACAAGATTATATTTCAATATTTTCTTATTTTCTAGAGTTTTAGTTAGAGAAGTTTCTTTATACCTTAGGATTCTTGACTTGTTTTTTAAGGTAGAGTTAGTATAAATAGGGATTCATGTAGTAAGTTATTATAGAGTTACAAGTTTATAAAACGTGAGTTTTTCACAAGTGTTTTGAGTGTAAACACTGTAATGTGCTATATTCATATATACCACTACTCCAAAGCCAAAGAGTAGTGAATCTTTTGGCATTGGAAATGGAATCAGGTTGTAGGCTGATGACAGCACAGTTAAATTGTATGTCAACACTACTTCACTTAATCCTGAACCATGTTTCAAGGGCAATTTTTTTCGTGTATCACATATTTTTGTCCTGAAAACTCCTCGAGTTACAAGACTTGTTAGAGCTGAGGCGAGCATTATGAATTAGGAAACTCCAGAACCATGTTTCTCATGTCATTTTTGCCAAGAAATTTGTCATACTGAAGTTGTCTGTAGGTGATAGTAGTATTTATATATTATCTACCTGTTATGAGGTGAGTAAGTAACTTGTCTGTATGAATGTGCAAATCAATTCAAGGTGGTCAGATTTTATCCACCCGTTTGCCGGGTGGTAATCCTAAATGTTTGCTACCATTTCCAAAGATCTTCAAAAATTGTGACCCTAAAATGAAAAGTGCCTCACTTGGGTTTTCTTGTGCTTGCATGTGCTATATTGTTGTTACTGCCTTCGAAAATGCAGATATTAAGGGAAATTACCACCCAAAAGGGCCCGCTCCTCTGTCAAACCTAAAATTACACAGCAATCTTTCTGCATCCTGTATCTCGGAGATTTTTCTTTTTTTGATAATGTTAATTTAGTATGGATAGTGATATTGAAGTTTGGAGAATGATCAGCGTCTTCCTAGATGCATGACCATTGTCAAAATATCTGGTTTAGTTTCCTATCACCCATCAGTTCAGTGAATGGAACTGTAACAGTTTTGTTTTCCGACTTTTTCTTTGACAGGTAGGTGCTGATGATAGCTCTGTCTTGGACCAAATAATTGATTCTCTAACATCCCTGTCCAGTAAGGGTGGAAATCGTGGAGTTGTGGCGAAAGAACCAAATAAGATTGCACTGACAGTTGGTAAGATTCAAGAGAATGGTACAGTGACCGGAGATGAGACAAGAAAGAAACCAGCAGTTTTAATTGTTGGAGCAGGTCGTGTATGTCGACCAGCTGCTGAGCTTTTAGCATCAGCCAAAAGCCTTTCCTCTTGCCCCTTGTTTGAAAACTGTGTGGACGATGACCTTGATGTAGCAGATGATGTCCAAGTCATTGTTGCATCTTTGTACCTAGAAGATGCGAAAGAGGTTATAACACAGAGACTATCATCCAAATAAATATTTTTTTATGTCTCCCCTGCTTAATAGTATTCTGTAGGCATTTGATCACAATCGCTCCCACAAAGAGGATACTTCTATGAAACCAATACTACATGATTTTTAAAGAAGCTACTCCCTAGTCCCAAAATATTTGTTACTACACCTTTGTTGGATATTCGAAAAGTGTCATTGTTTCTTTGACGTTTGACCTTGTAATGGAGTAACTCAATATTGGTTGGTATTTCTGATATTTAGATTGAGAGTCAAATTTACCCTCTATCTTCTTAAAACCCACCATATTATGTACTTTCAGAAAAAAAAGTTTCATGTTTCTGCAGATGATGACAGGCAACCTATTGACAGTGCTGAATATGTCACATAGGTGTATTGATTCATTGTTATAGGCCATTAATTCAATTTGTAGAAGCTTTCCAAAATCCTTACAAGTAACATTATAAATCAGGTTTCTACTTTTAAATTTGTTGTCTGCAGGTTATCCAAGGCATCCCAAATGCAATTGCAGTGCAGCTTGATGTGGCAGATCGAGAACGTCTCTGCGAATATGTTTCACAGGTTGGTCTACCAAGATACTATCACAATAGGCTAGATGTTGATGAAACCATATTACTGCTTTCACAAGTCCCCATAAGGTATCAGGACTCTAGAGATGGTATGCTAATATGTCGCATTCTGCTTTTCTGGTGACTTTTCAGCTCCATTTCCAGTTAAACTTGTAGCTTTCATCTCATGTTTTAATCTTATGGGAGGAGTTTATGTTTAATTTTTGGTTTGAATCAGGTTGAAGTTGTTATTAGTCTACTTCCAGCTAGCTGCCATGTCATCATTGCAAATGCTTGTATTGAGGTACCTTCCGCTTGTCCATTAGTTTTTAATTTTAATGCTTTGCTCATCCTCATATGCTCCTGCTCTAATTTTATGACTTGGAAGTGTGTAGAATATGTTGCGATATAAAATTTAGGAACAGTTTATGGGCTTTAGAAAATTCTTGAGGCAGTATTTGCTTTTCGCAATGCTCTGGCCTCTGGGCATAATGGCTGGAAAGGAACAACTGCTTCTGCTTCTTTTTTCCGTTCTCAGAATAGAGGTTGCTTCTTGATTGAGACTAGTCTTAGATACTGATCAAAAGAAGAGAGATGAGTACTGAGTATTACATCTCTCAAATATCTACCCTTGAACTTTTCAAATAGAAGTGTGCCTCATTCTGCAACAATGCTGCATAGAGCAAGTATGCAAATAGCCATTCACAAAAACGATGTGAACTTTCATGTCTTTCTCATTGCAGATGAAAAAGCATCTTGTTACGGCTAGCTATGTTGATGATTCCTTGTCAAAGCTGGAACAAAAAGCAAAACAAGCTGGTGTCACAGTTCTTGGTGAGATGGGCCTGGATCCTGGAATTGGTAAGCCCGTGCTGAAGAATTTAAAGTTCAAACTTCTTTTTTTATGTAGTGTATACATTCATTGACAGACTTGAAAGGCATCATCTACATGTCTTTATCAAAGGAACACATTCTTCACCTGTAAAAAAGGAACAGAAGACTGAACTATAGCTCCATATGGAGTATATACACAGTACTAGGGCGAAGTTGTATCAATGTCTCTAGTATTGATCACTAACACCTCAAATTTTGACACCAAAATGTGTTTTGGTCTCTTTGACCTTACAATGGCATTCGTAAGAATTGCAACTAAAAAGAATATTCCTGACCCTATCAGTTCATCGATCCCTTTACTTCTTCTGTTACCAACAATATTAGGCGCTGAAGCCTAGAATTTCCGCTTAGATGACTCATTCGTGAGGTCTCCAATGAAGTCCAAATATCATTGAACTATAAACCATGAATGATTCCCCTTTTCCATAAGGTGATTATCAAATTAGGACAGAAATCATAAGTTCAGTTTCATACCCTCTCTTAGGTTACCATACTAAGTATCCAAGAGTGCTTATAGTTTATATCCAAGAGACCATTCTTTGAATAACTCATCTTATGATACAGACCACATGATGGCTATGAAAATGATCAATGAAGCTCATGCCCGAGGGGGAAAAGTGCGGTCCTTTACTTCTTACTGTGGAGGACTTCCATCACCAGCAGCAGCAAACAATCCTTTAGCCTATAAATTCAGGTATTATCAGCTATCCCAGATAGATTAGGAAGATGCAGGTCTTTGTACACATTCAACGCAGACTAAACATACCTGGAGACGATGCAATATCATGGGCTCTAACTTGAATTGTTGCTTGTTTTCTGTTTGGATCCATCTACTCTCAGTAAACTATTTTTTTTCCCAATGTCTACTTTCAGTGTGCTTAAACCATGTAATAACAGGTATATTCTAAATACAAAAATTCGCGAGAAATAATATTTTCTCTTGCCAAAGCAGCTGCATATAATGACTTCTAGAACTATGGAGGACTTATTCGTTGATGTTTGACTGCACTCTGATTATCTATTCCGGCTGTTTAAAAGGAAGTTAACATAATCTGAAAGCCATGTTGTATCTCTCACTCACTATAGTGTATACGACTTTGTGACTTTTCTTTGTCTACTACGTTTTTTATGAATTGCCCAAGCATCTCCAAATTCTTTTCCACATTATTTCCGGATGCATTTTACTATAGTTGAAAGATCAAATAACGGACTTCATTAGATGTCTCATTAGGTTCTCCTTTGCTTCTTATTGATAGAAACATCCTCTCAGCAATTGTTGGGGTTTGGGCTGTTTACTCAACAGTCTCAACCTTTCATGTCCAGCCTGTGAGTGTCAGGGGCACTAATATAAAAGTAAGAATTTGGAAACATTCCAAAATAACCTAGGTGCAAGACTGTATAGTGACCTCCCCTACCCCTGGTCATGTTGATGGTAAATTATCATTCGAGATTGTTGTATTTACTTGTATATCTGATGTTCTGAAAACTGCAGCTGTCTACCTGCAATCACGAGAACTGGTTCTGTGAATGACTTACGGACCATAGATAACTTGAGTGACTGATTCATATGCAAGGGTGAAGATACAACTGAAAGCAAAAACCAGTAAATTTGACGAATTCAGTTACATTTTTTTTAGTTTCCAGACCAAAAATATCCACTTATAGCTTGGAGTAGTTCTGCTCTATATTAGAAAATTATATGTATCAGCATAGTAGGACATAGGGTCAGATTTTTTGTTTAATCTTTACAGATTATTGCTTCCAGCTTCCCAGATCACCTCGAACTTTATATCATCATAAACCTAGACTTGTCCCACATGCTATCTAATGCCCCTTTTTTTCATTTATCCAGTTGGAGTCCTGCTGGTGCTTTAAGAGCTGGCCGTAATCCTGCTACATATAGATCGTCTGGAGAAGTAACAAAAGTTAGCGGTAAGCTCCTATAGACTTTTGATGTAAATTAACAGTTCCCATAAATGTCCAACCTAGACTTACCTGCTCTTCGGGGAAAAGAAACAAGCAAAAGGGTCATTCAGTCAAGATTGCAAGGAGGGAAGTACATATAGTTTGTCATTGTCAATGTTGGACTGAAGTTTGCTTGCTTCTGAGTAAGGTGGTCTATTTAGTGGTGAAGGTTTGGAAAAATTCCATCTGGAGAGAACGTGCACGTATGACACACCCACCCACCAGAGACAGGGAGAGAGAGAGAGAGAGAGTCTGGCTAACTCATGGAATGATGGAAGGTTGAGGCAAGAGCCACAGCCTACGACTGGCTAGGCCATGGACCGTTCACTAAATATTTCAAACATTCTCTAAATATGTCATACTTAATTTAACTTATTCGTGCAGCATTGTGATTCAGACTATAAATAAGTTATCCTCGGACTTGCAGGCGATTGCCTATATGATTCAGCGGTGAGGTTTCGGGTGCCTGACTTCCCAGCTTTTGCGTTAGAGGTCCTCCCTAATCGTAATTCTCTTGTTTATGGAGACATCTATAAAATTGGGGATGAGGCATCCACAATCTTCAGAGGAACTCTTCGCTATGAAGGTGACAGTTATTTTAAATCTCTGATTTTGTTGTCCATGCTAGTTTTTATTATGTTTTTGAACCTTAAACATTTTGATGGTAAATATTACTTGTTTATAAATTTAGTAGTTAACTTTTAACTTCTAGTGCACTTATTGATTCTATTAATTTTCTGAAGGTTTCAGCGAAATAATGGGAACTTTAACCAGGATTGGTTTCTTTGACACTGAAGCCCATGATATTCTAAAAAGTTCAGAAAGACCTACATTTGAATCATTCACTCTGAAGCTTCTAGGAGTTGAAAAAGAGAGTTTATTGGGCTCCGGAATTGGAGAGACATGTATTGCACAAAGGATCATGGAACTTGGGCATTGCAAACAGGAACTGACTGCCTTAAAGACAGCGAGGACAATCATGTGAGTTGGTTAGCGAACATTTGCCTAAGATCTTGCACTTGTTGAACATCCCTTATTCCTGTGTAGTGTCTGTAGTGTGTATGACTACTATATAACTTGTTTCGTTTTCTCTTGGAGTGATTAGATTCCTGGGGCTTCATGAGAAAGCAATAATACAATCAACATGCCAGACTCCGTTCGATGTCACTTGTTTTCGCATGGAAGAAAGGCTTGCTTATTCCAGCAAGGAGCAGGTACCTAGTTCTTGTTCATAGAACCACTCCTGCACTTTGCCAGTCTGGTTTTCTCTTTTTCGGTGACTATCAGATAGCTTACTTTCTATCGTCTGTAGAGTGATCTCTTTTTAGTGTCTCTTTTTTGTTTGCCGAAACCTGGAAAAGCTATCAGCTATGTATTGTCGATTTTTTGGGTGTTAGTACAAAGTTATCAAGGGTACATTGATTAGATAATATAGAATCGACTAATATGTATGGATACGGGATGCAGGGATGCCAAAGGCATTGGTAGTTTTAACTGTATTGAGGATAAAGTAATTAATGACTTGAGATTAAGTAGTCTAAGAGGATCTCTGGTTCAAGTATAGTCTACCATGCCATCCTCACTATATAAAAGACATGTCACTGCCATAGAAGTTCAATCACAAGACACTTCTATCTAAGCATAAGAGTGTTATTTATAGTATTGCTCGAAAATGGAGGGGGGTTGTCAGAGATTTTTTGTGCAATGGTGAGTAAAATCAGTGTCCTACCTGAAAAGGGAGAAATGAGATGTTAATTAACTATATAAGGTTCATTTCATTAAATACCTTTGGGTAAGGATGAGGATGGTTGACTGTTTGACTAATTCATATAATTGATCAATTTAATGGCTAGGAATCCTAGTATTGTCTCTCCTAAGAGACACCTTATATCTCCCAGAAGGCCCTAGTTTTCTATAAATATGTGCTCATTCCTTTTAGTAAAGGATAATAAAACATAGAAGAAAATAGAGAACATCCACCATATTTTTGATACAGTACGAGTTTAATGTCGAGCGCATACGACGTTATTCTAGGTTTCTCAATATTCTTGAGACATTGGATCCACCCCAACATTCTTGTAACATGCTTGAGGAAGTCAGTTTTTACATCAAATAATTTGTGTTCATATTAGCCAATTTCATGTTCCAATCCATGCTCCCCTAGTAATTTTGTACTATTAGTAGCTAAGTTGTCATTGTACTCATTAGCTAGTATCATGATTGTGGGCTCAAGTTACTAAGATATTAAATTAATTATGTGTTGCTAATCACTCATCAGGATATGGTCCTTCTATATCATGAAATAGAGGTAGAGTTCCCAGATTCTCAGGCAATAGAGAAACACCAGGCAACCCTTTTGGAATTTGGAAAGACGGAAAAAGGAAGGACCACATCAGCTATGGCGCTAACAGTTGGAATTCCTGCTGCAGTAGGAGCTCTGGTACATCTCTCACTATCATCGCTTTCCTTACTTGTAATGCTCAATCTGACTCGGACACTGACTTTATTTCCGTTTTTCTGTTTTGCTCTGTTTCCTGGATATTGCAGCTCTTGCTTGCAAACAAGATCAAGACAAGAGGTATCTTGAGGCCCATTGAACCTGAAGTATATGTTCCAGGTAATTCAGACTCAATTTGTTCTGTCTAGAATCAGGGCAGGTAGATGATATTGTTGAACAAGAGTATATTACAAACCCGAAACTGGTTATAGATCATCAGATCAAAAATTGGAACATGATATGTTTATAATGCATTCTGGTCTGTGCTGCACTTTGACCATTTAAATGTTTACCTTGTGAAGCAGATAAAATTTTGACATTTCTACCTTTTCTTTGTAATTGAACTGATGTCCATGAATTTCTGTGCTTGTAGCTCTGGATATATTACAAGCATATGGAATCAACTTGTTGGAGAAAAAGGAGTAAAAACTCTGACCAATTACATCTTCGGTTAAAAACCTTTTCAGCCATTCATACATGCTTGACCACCATATAAGCCTTACTGTATAGTCGCAGGACCATGTACAGCAGAATCTCAGCCAAAGATGCCTGCTCGGTCACTTGAATAAAAATTCACTGGCTCTTTTGCATATATTATGCTGGTGCATCACTGTAATGACCAGAGGGGTCACTGGCATAAGACGATATCATCATAATAGAAAAAAAAAAATGTAATGCAGCTCTTGTACTTGTGTTAGAATTATCCGAATTCAAAGTAGCTTTGTGATGTATACAAATCAGCTCCCTATTGATGTCGACTTCCAACTTCAAAGAATTGCAGTAAGATAACTGACAGCAAACGTCTAATTTTGGCTCAGGCGTGTCAAATTGTCAAAATGCTATGACTATTCTTCATCTTCATTTTTCAGAAAGAAAACGTCTAGATATTTGGTCAAAAGATATAGCATCAAGATATTTGGAGAGGCAATACTATTACTCTATTTAATAAAGACCCTGATCATGCTCAGGTGGTGTATTGTTGAAATGTAGGGACAACTTGACTTCAACACTTAAAAGCTTGAACTTGTCTCCACTACCAAGTCATCCACAAATTCTGACTTAAGCTCTACATAGCTGTTTTCTTTTAGTTTAGCTTTACCTCGAGTTGAAACTTCAAATGTGCTTTCAACCTCAGTTGTATGACCTCGGCAGAATTGGTTTGCTCTTCAGTATAGCATAAATTGTATTCTTCCTAGTGGCAGTAGCTGGGTTGCTAATAGAATTTATCATACTCAACCCAAATAACTCGACTAAATTTGCAATAAAATTGATGAAACCAAATTACATCCCATTCTTATTTCATATAAAAAGGCCTCCCAGCTACAGATATCAGACTACTGATCAAGAACATGGTCCACTTTATACAGTTTTGTGAGCTACAGGGAAAAGGCAACAATTGTGAAGGCAACTGTTCAGACCCCCACCCCCTCCAGGAGGGCAATCGACTTCCCCTACAAAAAGGGCATAGGAGATAGGTAGACAAGAGGGAACAGATGCAAGGACTTAAACGGTTATCGCCCAAATGACTGCACTGCATTACCATTACAAGCAAAATTTTGATGTGGTATCTTGCAGCACAAAATTCTTTGACATACAACAGGAAAGGAAACAGCAATGATGGCATAATTTCAATTCTCTAAATCGCCAACTGAGAGACCTAAGAGCTATACTCAGATAGTTCCTTTCCACTGTCTATCTCATTTGAGACAGACGTAACTCTTGGTACCTTCTTCTCCTACTAGTAATTCAGTGCTACAAAGGGGATGAGAATATCCAGGATGCTAATTGCTGCTCGACTTCTTCCCAGTTATGAACTTTAGTCACAAGTGGATGCTGATTACTCGATCCAGTCTTGCACCAAGGATAAGTGTTCTCGTAATCAAAAAGCAGTACCCTTATCCCAACTTCAGCACACTCAATAGCATATCTAGGATTATCATCAATCAAAACCTTTGCTCCCATTGACCTGTGACAATAGAGATCACCAAAACACATTCTGTCACAGGGCATCTACAGCGTCCAGGATATTGTAACACCCAACAGTGACACAACTTAACCAAGTTATATGTTTTTTTATAAAATGACGAACTCTTGGTTACATCCCCTAGGCATGACTTCAGATATTGATATACCATTCATTTGGAAAATACCTGCAGATCTCTGACTTAGGTCTTGACTCTCCATCTAGAGCAAAATGATTACCAAAGTGAATCTCCTCAAATAGTCCTGGATAGTGCTTCTCAATCCACTCAATTGTGTGATCCTTGATGACATTTTGACGGGACCTGAGCACATACAAGGCATTTCTAATCGACTTGCACATTGTCCCAAATGAAAGTTTTTTGGAGCAAGAAATCAGAAACATACGTAACGACTGACAAGTTGCAAAATCTTGATAACTTGTTCAGTGCCTTTTGAGCTCCTGGGATAGGGTAGATCCCATTCTTGAAATATGATGACTTGAAGAACTCATGAACACGGATATCAGCTGCAAAAGATAAGAACTTAATTTGTCAAGCGGCCAATTGTATAGGCTCTAAATGACAACATTATAGAACAAACGACTCAATAACAATGTCTCCAACTAGCTAAACCATAGTAGCACGATGACCAATGGCATGTGTGGTCAGCACAGGAAATATTGCTGAAAGAATTGCAAAAAGTTCCTATGCAGTAAAACACAGACATAATACAACTATCATTCACCCAAAAACTGATATAGTAATAGAACATATTATCTCCTACTCCCCCCCCCCCTTCTTTTTTCCAGCACAAAGTCATAACTGAAACACTTGTACACGTAAAAGCATAATGGTTACCTCATTCATCAATCATGGCACACAGTATCTCATGTACAGAACGAAGTGATAAGATTACCAAACATCCTAACCTCAATATACACTCAAATAGTTGCTCAGACAGCAAACTAACCTCGATAAGAATGCATTTAAAAAAAAAAAAAAGTACACCAACATTTCTAATTTTCCTACATTGGCTAAAAAAAAAGTACACCAACATTTATAATTTTCCTACATTGTCTATCTCCTTTCCAAAAGTTAATCTCAGAGCCCTGAGCAGAATACTACAAATGTTTATAGAGTTCATTGAATTAGCTGAAAATTCAAGAATAGCTGTCCCAACCTAACTATACTATGCATTGCTCAAAGTTGAACAGCCAAATAAACCAACTCCATAACCCCACTTTTACAAGTTTACAATCCGCTAATTTAACAATGCTGCAATCCATAAATTACTCCACGGCCTCACTCTGTAGGAATAAGAATGACAACGAGCTAGTAGGATATGCAAGATTGGTTCCCTTCCAACAAAAAGAATAAGGCAAAAGAATTCTACAAGAGGTTTAGCAACTACTTAAGTGAACTCTGACATACTAGAGCCCATATACTTTCATGGTCATTGGGATATTGCCCTTAACTTTACTACACCTTACACAGTGATCATCATGTTATATTAAAAACTTCACGAGTTACGGTGTACCTCCTCTTCTTTCATCTTCCACTCTCTTTATTGCCATTATTTCATCCTAATCATCAACATTAAGAATCTTCAATGAGGAAAGCATGATCAGAAACCAACTTGGTCATAATTGACATGTGATTTCATGGCACATTGACACCATTGCTCCATTTGGTTTTTTTAAAATAAAAAAAAAATTGTACTTATTTTCATGTGTATATAAAAAAGAGGATATCTACGACTGAAAAAAAAATTCCTCCATGTTCCCTTCTTCCATCTTGGAATACCTTATTTTCCCCATTCAACCCAACTCTCTCCTTCACTTGATTGTCTCTCTACTCTCCTCTCTTTAATCTCCAAGCCTCTACCACTTTGCACACACCTCCCTCTCAAGAATCTCTACCACTCCACACACAACTCTCCTATCATCATATTGATCCACCTTAAATAATTTTCAGTTAAAAAAAAAGCCTACATTTCCATGTCACCTTTCTTACATGTTAATAGGAATAAAACCTACTTTAACATTGAGCACTGACTTCAATTTTGAATATCGAGAAAACAACATCTAGAAAAACATTAATGCGAGCAAAACAGATAAGCAAGACTAGCGAAAATGAGAGAGTAGTTGTAGTACCTTCATCACGGGAACATTTCCAGATCTGCAATTAAGATTAGGGATACATCAGACCTTACACATCAGTCCTCGAAAACCAATAATTTGAACGGACAATAGTAGAAAAAACAGGGTATTCATACACATCTTCTATGCCTGCCGCGTACGTCAGATGCACATGATGCAAGATACTAACTTGAATTATCTTCATGATTGGACACTGAACCTATACCCTAAATTATAGGAGATACTACCTGAACATCGCTGCTGAAAAGAACGGTCTCACTGAACCGACAGTGATTTTCAACAGGATCAAACTGTATCAGGTAGTTAAGCAACTACATTGTCACTCAATCTGCCACCCAAACATAAGGAGCTTAAAAGGACAGCAATGCTGACCAGTATCAGCCATCTGACTCGATAGGCTACCTAATCCTAGGCAAGTCAAGTACTGGAATGAACTCCTATCCACAGATCCACCACATAATTGGGACTAGTAGCTTAGCAGTTTTTTTTTTTTTTTTTTTGGGGGGGGGGGGGTGTTGGATTTTCCAAAACTATTGATGATTAGTTGATTACGTATGCCATTCTTCTAATCGAACTCTTTAATTTTATAATTAAGAGGGAGCTCGGCCAATGTTAAACCACATAGAAACACTGATTGCAATTTGTATATAACCCATATCAGACATCAAGCTAGCTAGATGAGTAACATATACTGCCAGAAAATTAACATGACAGCAATGCAATGTGCAAGGATAAGAAACACTTTGTGCAAATTAGTAACCAAATACTACAAAAAAGATACTTAAGGCCTCAAAACTTACCCTAAAGAACTCATACACGTGATACTCCGACACTGAATGACCCGAACGATAATGATCTGCAATGAATCGGTTCAGGGCTGAAACAAAGTTGCCAAGCACTGCATGCCAGACAAGTACACATAATCAGTAGTTGGAAATGCTGTATATTTAAGATTTGCTAAAAACCCCATAACCGCAAACTAGGTAGTTGAAATAACTAACACCTCCATGTCACAATGTCAGACTATATTATAGCAATAGACATATAAGTCTTAACGAATAGAACAAACTTGTTGTCATCAGGCTAGAAATGCCACTATGATCAACCAAAAACCACAAGCATCAGGCTAGTAAACATAAAACTTGTCTGGCAATGCCCTACTTGTCTTCATCAGGCATTGATTTACACAAGAAAAAAAAGCGACGACAAACGCAAGTACATACACACGCCAAAGCACAAGATATCCCAATTTTATAAATCTTACCAAGGTTCTCTAAATTCTCATGAAAAATGTCCTCATGAGCACCCAATAGCAACTTCACAAACACATTTTAACAAGAATAGAGGCACAAAATGAAACAATAACAAACTGCTCACTTCTTCAAACATACAACTTAATCACAACCTCCATTTCACTTCTTTCCAACAATTTCTTTTTTTTTTTTTTTTTTTTGTTGTTGTTAGAATGGAGCACAAATGTCTATACAGACTTCAACTTCTCGGCGACAGGACAAAACTCCAGAACCAGTAGAACACCTCTTGAGTTCTTACTACTTTCCTCCCACATATGTATGCTAAGACAAACAAAAACCCATTTTTTGTGTAACCAACACCCTAAGTGTTCATTTTCATTAACATTGTAATTAAAGTAACTACTTTAAACCAAAAAGGTTTCCACTTAAGACCGTCTCATACAAGACTTTCTACTAGGTAAATAACCACATTTCGTCATCATCAAACTAATGCAACAGAATACCATTAACATTAATCAATAAAAGAGACGACCTAGTCATAAATTGAGTTTCAGTGGCCACTTTTCATTAACACTGTAACTAAAGTGACCACTTTAAACCAAAAAGCGACAAGTAAAAAAACCGTCGACGCGACTTCGTGCCTAAATAAAACATCCCACAAGGCCAAATGAGTGAATAATTACATCTCATCATCATCAACCTAAAGCAACAAAACATCATCAACACTAACTAATTCTACAAAATCACATAAACATACCTTAAAATTAAACATCCCACAAGGCCAAATAAGTGAACAACCATATTTCATCATCAAACTAATGCAACAAAACATCATTAACACCAACTAATTCTACAAAAACACATAAACTAACTTAACATTATACATCCCAAAAGGTCAAATAAGTGATCATCATCATCAAACCAATGCAACAAAAGATCATTAAAATAAACTAATCCTACAAAAACACATAAACTAACTTAAAATTAAACATCCACAAGCCCATATAAGTGATCATCAACATCAAACCAATGCAAGAAAACATCACTAACACATAAACTAACTTAGTCTTAAAACCAACATCCCACAAGGCCGAATAAGTGAATTGCCACATTTCATCATTATCATCAAACTAATGCAACAAACCATCATCAACATCAAACCAATGCAAGAAAACATCATTAAACACCAACCAATCCTACACAAACACATAAACCAACTTCAACCAAACAAACCCAACAAAAAATTACCCTCATCAACATCAACAGCAACAACAAGTTTCTCAGGCAAAGAACAACAACAACCATCATTAAACCCAACATCCAACACCCCACCACCTCTCTTCTCCTCCTGATTACTCAACCCCAGCTCAGATATAGGCTGCTGAGAAAGAGCAAATGCCCTTGTCTTATGAAACCAACCAACATGATCCCCACTCCTCAAGCTTCTACCTTTATCCCTAAAATCAGCACTACACCCCTTTAAACTCAACCCAATGTATGAAAACTTTGATCTTGAGCTATGACTATGAGAATTTCTTGGTTTTCTAAGTGGGTCATTCTTACACAGCCTATTTAACCCTTTGTCTAGTATAGTTGATGCCATTGATCTCAAAGTTTGCTTCTTTATCATCACTGTCTTTGTTATTACATTATATTTATACACACTATATCAAGAATATCATAAAATTTAGTGTTCGATGTGAAAAAAATGCAAAAATTTTGAGATTTTTTTAGGACCAACTTGGGGAATTTGTGGAAAGATGAATAATTTTTTGAAATTTTGGTGAAATTATTTATTTGGGTAGCTGAAATAAATTAAAATTTTAGTAAAAATATGCAGAATTTTATGAGATTGTTCAGATTTTTTAGGACCAACTTGGGAAATTTGTGGAAAGATGAATAATTTTTTAGAATTTTGGTGAAATTATTTATTTGGGTAGCTGAAATAAATTAAAATTTTAGTAAAAAAATGCAGAATTTTATGAGATTGTTCAGATTTTTTAGGACCAACTTGGGAATTTTTTGGTAAGATGGATAAATTTTATAAATTTGGCTAAATTATTATTTGGGGAGATAAAATTAATTTAAATGTGTAATAAAGATGGCAATTTTATGGGGATATATGAGAAGAAAATGATTTTAATTAATTTAGATTAAAATGGGTTTTGCAATGTGAATTTTTAGTGGAAATAATTTGATAATTTGTTGAGGGAATGAAAATACTATAAATAAATTTGGAAATAGGAATTTAAGAAAAAAATAAAAAGAAATGGGAAAATAAAAAGTTTGTCTAAAAGTGGGAAAGTCGGTAGTAAGGCACTTGCAAAAAGCGTGAGATTTGGAGAACCCTCCGCTCCTTCTTCTTCCCCTCAATCCTTAACTTTGTAACTTTGATAGATTCTCATTAAAACTTAGGATTTGGGACATATTTTAAAAGTAATGTTTTTTTAAGACGTGAGAACCTGTAACTGTTATATTTAGTGCGTTTTGGGTAAAATCTCCAAATTTGGATATGCGCAATAGCCTGAAAACCACGTATATTAATTAGCCACATTGTTATCGGTGTAACAGTCAAGGCTTTTACTCTAGTGGCATGACATGAGTTAACATTTTTTCTATGGGTCTATATAATTTATATTTAAATATGTACGATGCAGGCTTTGTTATTAAAATGTTGGGTTATATATCTTACTCCGTAATACCATATTAAACCATCACAATATTGCGATGTAGAACTCATATTAAATATGGATTTAGATTGTTGTCACTAAGATTTAAACCTGATATAAGTGAAATTTCACCATCTTTTTACCATTTGAGTTGGATAAATCAATGTTTGTTTTGTTACAAGTTACACTCTACGTCTCATTTAGTTATTTGAATCTATTCAAATTTCGCCTTATATGCAACATGCAAACATAAATAAGCAAATGGCAAAGAGATACTAACATTTAACTTTAAAAAAAGTCGATAGTTGTTCACCAAATATAATTATCATAAATCATTTTTATGGCATTGGTGGTGGTGCTAGGGTAAATGGTAATTAGCCATTGTAGTGGTGGTTGTAAAGGGGATGGAGTGATGGTATGAATTTGGCGACGTGGTGGTTGTTGATGTTGAAGGGGTGAAATGTGTGAGGCATATTGTGAATACAAGGACGTACGGGGCAGTATCGGTCTTCAATGAGGGTGTCACGTCAAAGCGAAGGGGCTTATAGTTAACGTTTACGTTTTGCAAAATGTTAGATGACCACAATGTCTTCACTTTCTCTATGAAAGTTACATTGTGTTGTTTACGTGACATACTTATAATTAAGGCCGTATGTTGTTGTTCTTGTTGTTGGTGCGAGTCCTTGCCAACACATTTATGAAGTAGTTTGACAATAGAGGTAAAAAATCAAGCAACTGTAAATAGATTTGAGCTCCGATGATTAAATACGAGAACATGTATCGCATTATAATATATGTACAAGGTTCCAATATGCTAATCTAGCTTATACGGAGTATACATCATTCACCAGAAAAAAAGAAAAATCTAGATTATACTATACACTCTGTAGAATGATAGAATCTCCTGTAGTGAGACTCATTATTAATCGAATGCCAAACTCAGGAAGCAAAACTGATCCAGGCCACGGCAAACAAGAGTAACATCCCAAACTTTTGCAAGCTTGGAGCCAACAATGAAGGGCTACCACTCTTCTCTGCTGTCTTGGAAGTGTCAATCATAATTTCAAACCGGCAACCATTTTGCGACGGATCAGTAGTCGTAGCGATTGCTAGATTGTTGAAATTGCACGAACCTCCACTCTGGTTCATGGTTTGGTAATACATGTTAAAGACATAAGAGACATTACTCCTGCTGTCCAAGTTGCTGCAAGAAGACCCATATCCGAGACTAGTACAATCTGCATGTTGGCATGCATAGCTGATACTATTGGGAAGACTTGGATCAGAAGGACTTGCTTGAGGAGACATTACACACCACTTTCTAGCTAAATATTTGACATCTTTTGCCTTGATCAGGCTTCTGTTCCTTCCCATGTTCAACTGGTACTTGATACTACCATCGAAGTAGAATATTCCCCAATGTCTCTCAAAGTTCCCCGGGTCAACACTTTTTGCATCCTCGTCGATTAGAGAGAACACATAGATGTCCGGTGGGGTTGGTCGTTTTGGGGTGCCCTTTCCTTGCATGATCCGGTTGAGGAGCCCTTGGTTGAACTTCCGTGCGTTGTCGATGTTAGCATTAGGAGCACCATCAGTAGGCCACCCCACTTCTCCGACAATAACCGACATATTTGGGAACCCATTCTTCTCTAAGGTAGATATAAGGGTGTCGTAGTTAGCTTCAAACACATTGTTGTAAGTTAAAGGGCCATCAATAACAGGATGTGAAGCGCCTTCAAAGAAGGCAAAGTCTATGGGGAAATTAGGGTCCATGTTTAGACTAAGAAATGGGTATATGTTGATCATCAAGGGAGCGGCAATGTTGTCGAGAAACTTAACCATTGAAACCATAAGGTCTTGGATATCAGACCGGAAGTTGCCCCCAGAAGGAAGACCAGTGTCGGATTGGTAGACATCTGCATTCAGGGGGACGGTGGCCTTAACTTTGTGCCCCAAACCAGCTTTAACTATGGCAGCTTCAACATTTTGGAGTGCTGGAAGTGTTATATTGACGAACTTGTCTCCATATTGTTTTAGGAAAGGCTCATTTCCGACAGCCACATATCTGGAAATTCCGAAAAGCCTTTCTTTAATTTGCAGTTTTGGCAGTATCAGACAGTTGACAGCAATCCATAGTAATTAAACCAAAAATTGAGAAGCTACTAATTTGAGAAGTATAACAGCATAATAACACCAACATAGAGAAAGATTTCTCAAGGTATGCTAGCCAATTATCAAAATTTGACATCCTTTCCAATTCTGCCCAAAGTATCCCTGATGCTATTTGCTACTGGGACCTTTTGTTAAGCCTTTTGCTTTGTTTTCTTTTCTGTCGGAGGCTCGGAGCAATATACCGTAGTCATTAGTCAATACTCTCAAAAATTTTTTACCAAAAAAAAAAAATAATTGATCAAAAGTTTTCCTAAGACGTTATACTTTACTATAAATCAGAGTAATCCCAAAAACAAACTAAATGATGTGTATTGACCCTTTAATTACTGTCACACTGAGATGTTGATTCTTGTGCTCAAACTGTTTCTGGTACATATATAGTGACCCGCATCCCCCCTATAACTTGAAGTTCTCATAGTTTGACTAAGAAGATCTTCTAAATCTGCTAGAATAAATCTTGAGGGCTAGAGGCTGCTGCTAGGAAGAAGTTTATGAAAGCAACTACACTACTACATCTACAACAAGCTTGATATTATGAGTTGATCCAGAAGCATTTCAAACTAACAAAGGATACATGCATTACCTTATGTCCACCCCATCTTTAGTAACATAGCTAGAGACATTCTGGTTCACCCAGTCCACTGCAGCATCGACACTCCCAGCAAGTGATGCTAACAAGTCATTAGGAATTCCAACCATGACTTCAATACCAGAATTGCCAAGAGCTTTTAGAGCACCATGATCAGCTTCAAAGAGCTTCACCTTGTTGAACCCATTGTCTTTGAGGAGCTTCACGACTGTTTCCGGGGGTAGAGGATGAGTTGCCCTCGTTCCCCAGTTGCAGCCGAGGCCCATACCTCCTGTCACTAAACAAGCACCAACAACACAGAAGAAGAAGAAGAACCTGTTGGAATTCATTGTCTTCCTACTTTTTGTTTCTTTGTCCCTCTTGGTTTTGTGGACGACTTTGTAACGACTATATATATATGTATGAATTGGGAAAATCTTAATAACTGTCCTAAGGGGGGAACGAAAGAGTAAGGAATTCCATGCAAGTTATTATTGCCAAGGAACTTGATAGTTGATACCCTGTTATTCGTAGCCTGCAGAGAAGGAGAAAGTGGAATCTAGCAAGAAAAGAATATAATACACGAGGCTGATGACATCTAAATACCTTTTCAATGCTCATAATCTGGAACTTCTATAAAAAATAGTGTGCCTTTCTAAGCGGGAAACCTTTTTGTTGGAGATTACTCCACATGAAACCTTTTATCATCATTGCCAAAAGAGAAGAGAATGTTGTAGCTCTTTCCAGCAAATTTTCTGCTGCAGGAAATGCAACAGCCGATCCTACTTTTGCTTATTCAGCACAGTTCACCAACTAACATGGTGTAGTACTTCTTTTCTCGGAGTTATGTCATGCTTTAAAACCTTCTGTTCAAGTGACATCCTATCAGTGCCCATCTACCAAAGACGAGTATACTAAATGACCCATACCCTCCAAGAAAAAGAAAAAGAAAAAGGAAAAAGGGGAATCTAATTGCTGGTTAGGTAGTCTGGAGTCTTTAACTTCAGAGCTAATAGTAGATAATCGTATTCACATAGGCGTATGACCGGCCTATCTAAACTCTAACCCCACTCACTGAGACTTAATTATAGTCCAAAACCTTGCTTTAGAGTAACTGCAGTCGAACAACTATTAACAGACGTAAAGAGGGTGCTGGTTTTGGAAATAACAGAGACATTGAAATTACTAAGAGTCGCTTCTGAATTGTGATATGCAACACAAATAACCAGAATTGACGAAGTTCAAATGTCTTCTGCTACTTCAAAAAAAACAAAACTTTAGATACAAAGCATTGTTTAGAAAAGTAAATAACAAAGAAAACATAAAGAACCTTCTCTGAACAAGATCGTAAAGTCTAAATCATTACCATCTCATCTGGGTTCATCACCTACCATGCTAATTGTTGTGTAAAGCAAGTAAAAAAGTAAGGCAGGAACAAAAGATAACACAGCTTGTAGCATTGTACAAAGTTGCAAAGGATACTCTTAAAAAAAATTCACATCAGCAAATATGACCAGCATATTAGTCTTCAACCTGACAGCTGACATGCTAGAGTTCATTATCAGTGAAGATGACTTAAGAAGCCCCAACATCCAAACAAAGAAGAAAACGAGGAAGGGGCAGGGGATTGGGGAAGCATTACTCCAAAAGCCATTAACTGACAAATTTTTACTAACATTGCGAATCTCATCACTATTAACTGAGCACAGAAAAGATTATACATTAAGTAGAGCAGAACATGTTACGATACAAATAACAAGATCCAGTCTCTCACAAAGAAATGAATTGGCACTCAGCGCAATCCTTCCTCGATCTTATTTTTCATTTTGTATTGCAGTGTGGCCGGTGCACAATCTAACGGTGTCTCCCCTGCAAGAAGCACCATTTGTTACACAGTGCAGAGAATCAAACATATTAGTTGAGACAAGCTAGTCTTTGTCAGTGTTTTCTTTTATGTTTGCAACAAAGGCAATTCTGCACTGAATGTTCACCAAAATAAAATGCAACTGAACGTCTACCTTTGCTTTTGGTTTGGAGTTTGGACCACATTAGATAATCCGCCAAACACAGTTACAGTCAACTAAAACCTACAAACTACAGAAAGGTTTTCTACCAGTGGCCAGAAGCATATGAGAAGAGATATCATATCTCATGTTTAGTGAATATTGAAAAATTTGGGCAAGTTTGAAAATGTTTTGAATCTGTTGCATTTTCTTCCTCCTATAAATCTCTTCCAGAACTGTTAACGAACCCAAACATTTTCCCATGTTTAAATAGAAAACAAAAGCAACACAAATATTCTGACGTAGAGGCACAAATTACCCTGAGAATTCTTGCAGTCCACTCTGGCACCATGATCCATAAGGGTGAAAGCTATATCTGTCTGGTTGAACACTGCAGCCTGTGAACAAACAATGTATCTTAAATTCGTGTCAAAACTGAAAGTCTAAAAATCCTCCAGCTGCAATTTTACAACCTATGTTCACCCATTTACATAGACCACGAGCACAAAGAAAGTTATATGTACCAGGTGTAGCAATGAGAACCCTTGCTTGTCACAGTAATTTGAGTCCACGCCCTACCAAAAAGAAGATAATTAAGTCCAAGATCAACAGAATAAAGCAAGAAACTGAAGAAAGTAAAAAAAAAAAAAAAAAACCTTATTTAGAAGATCCTTGACTCCTGCAATATCACCATTTTTAATTGCTTCCCTCAAGCCCTGCGAAACCGGAAGAAGATTGCAAAAACTCATTAAACCCACCCTTTAAAAGCATGTTAGCCTAGCTACTCAATCCTCAAACAATAAAGCTTGCTATCCAAGGAACAACAACTATAAATAAGTACCTCCCCATTCACTTCATAATCCGCCTGAGGTTTATCTGAACCACTAGCTGATGGACCAATACTGAAACAACGGAAGATAAGCATTCGCTGGTTACATTATTCTATACATGAATTTCGCAGAACTAGCATCAGAATTCCCGAATGCCAATATGTATTATGTAAGCATAATTTAATATGCAATTATTGCAATTTCTGGAATTAAGCATTTGTAAGTAGCTAGTTTGTGATGTCATGCTTTAGGATTCAAGATATATTATTCTTGACTTTTACTAGTAAACTGTGTGAAAACGATTAGGTACCCTACCCTTGTCTGCTATCTTGAGTAGGACGTTTTTGCTTCGGAACGGCATCTGTCTTCTTTGGTTTTGAATTTAAAGTTGCTGAAGAAGGGGGTACAGCCTGCTTTACAAATAGAAAGTAAATGACTAAATCAAGGAATTGCATATAATACACAGAAGCATGACAACAAAAATAAAACTATACCTGCACAGGAGCTCCTTCAGTGGTCGGACGTGAAGCCTCACAAATGCACAACGGCATTCCACACTTGCACTCTGGATCGGCTGATACAGACTGTTCTGGGAAGGTTGGCTCAGTCTTATGTTCTGATTCCCCATTGATGTCTAATCTTGAAACAGATTCTGACACAGAATTAATTCTTTCGGCTGAAGTCCCTGAGCTGTTATTTGTAGATCTACACCAAATATAGCAATCCTCATTGCTTGAAAAGATACAATTGATGGATACACATGCATATGTATAAGCAAGTTCCTCCGAATAACAACAAGAAAATGTCTGCCTTCGGGTATATCCATTGCATCATACATGAAACAGGGTTGAAAACACTAAACACGGAACACCAGGCATACTGACGATTACAATTCAAGTTTAAGGTCATCGGAAAGAGCTCTACAGGGAACCTGTCCAGGATTAAACTCCGACATATAATCCTAACTCCTAGATTATACGATGTCATGTGACGAGTTCGCCGTCTATACAGGATCCTATTCGGTTCATTAGTGGTTGATGTTTCATTTAGAAAAGGATCCTGCTTGAAGTTTTGTGCATAATCGTGAGAAAGAGTAGCTATGAAGTACGAAACACAAATGTTGTGTATTCCTAACCTGATCTGTTTATTAGATATAATTACATAAGGCATAGGTCGCAGAAAAACATATCTTGATTTCACATGTAAAAAAGGACTTAAAACCCATGGGTATAGATAAGAAAAGAGCGAGAAAGGAAGGTACATACCTAGAGAATGAATTGAAACAATCGGAACAGACTCTAACATCTGTGTGAATGGCAAACTGTGGTAAAGGCTGCAACAGAAAAGTAAAACACACGAGCTCAACCAATGGCCAAAATTCAACTGTTATACACAAACTAATTTCGCCTAAGAAACAACTCAAGGTCCATACCATTTGAGTAGACGAATGCTCATGACAAAGTGTCCTCCCACAACACCGGCAATGATGCTGAAATAACGAGGCCAAACTGAGTAAAACAAATCAACATAACAACAATCGGCTCACATTTGAAAGCATCAGTGATCATCAGTCACACAATCAATTCCTTAACCCAAACATCAAGAACCACATAGTTCCGATATCTGACAAGAACATACAAGTCTTAGACATAATCATAGTGTATATACCAATATTAATAAATGAGAAGTACACACACTAAGGCTACGTTTGGTTGGGTATAATCAACTTTGTAATGTAATGAAGTTTTTTAGTTCAAATAGAATTCCAAATGAAAGGGAGAAAAGAGACTTACACGGAAGGGATTAGTTTGATTACGTCCACTCATGTAATGGTAATTACATATGTTTTGTTTTTCATTGACTGTTCATGAGTTTGTACTAGGATAGCTCTTAGCTTGTAATGGTAATTACAATTCCTTCCTCTCTCTCCTAATTTTCCCACCATTTTTAGGCTTGGGTGATTACAATGGCGATTGCAATGTAATCATCGGTGCAATCACCCAAATTAGCCTAAAAATGGTGGGTAAATAAGAAGAAAGAGGGGGGGTTGCAGTTACCATTACAAGAGCTCTCATAGTACAAACTCGTGTAATAGTCAAAGAAAAGAAAAACCTATGTAATCAAACGTATCCCCTTCATGTTAGTTTCATTCCTCCCTTCATTCTCAATTCTATTTGAACTAAAAAAAAACTCCGTTACGTTACAAAGTTAATTACATCCAACCAAACGTAACCTATGGATCTACATCAATAACACCTGATCATGTCATCTTTAACCACATAGTTTTAAAAAATCAAAATTTGCTCACTAACAGTGTGGCAGCTAATCCACACATACCAAGCTGAATTTAAAAGGCATAGTTGAGCAATAACATTAGAAATAATTTCTAGTGTCCAGCATGCACTTGATCCGATGATCAAGAACTCCATAGGATCAGCGCAAATTCTTACAAAAGACCATTTATTTTACTTTCATCAAAAAAGTAAAGCTCCCCCACAAGCTAAATCAACTCAAGTTTCGCCAACCCAAGTCAAAAATAAAATATATACATATCTCTTTATTGGCCAGCATGGCTGATAGCCCAGTCCACTTAATGAATAAAATAGACGACATCTCCTAAGACTTTACGGATCAGATACTAGTAAAACATAAAAATAAAGTATTAGGACTAAAAATAAATAAGGAGGCACAAAGGTCGATAGTGGGCACAACCTCCCAACGACTTTACAGCGAATATTAGAAATAACGGAAATGATCACATTGTTAAAAGGGTATTACCCGGCGGCGAAAAGGGGTGAAGCTGCATTTGCACACGTCACATCGGTTGGCTTCTTGGAAGGGTGGTGGTTCTGGGTTCATACTGCCCAGGCGTTTTGGACTAGTCACGTTAACGATTTTAACGATGTCTTGTTTTTATTCGTTACATAGCCTACTTGGAATGCTCTTTTTCTTAAACTTTTTTGGGGGGTAGATAATGATTTTGTAAAAAATAGGTAAAAAATAAAAACGGAATACCACTTTTTACAAATAACTATCTTATGGGACGTGTCCCCCTAGAAGCCTAAATTGAGTTGTACATTTATATGCTTTTATTGAGCCAGCATGGCTTGGTCTACTTTTATAATAAAAGTAGACGGTCTCTCTCAAGACTAGCTGAATTTTTGTACCAAAAAAACAAATGATATATATTATAAAGTAAATCTTTTAAATATAAATACCTTATATGAGCAAAGTAATATCAAATCCATACTAACTCGTTTGTTTAGAGGGAGTTGGGGAAGGGAATGGGAGTTGAACTCCCAACAAAGCAAACACCCTTGTTTGTTTAGGTAGTAGGGATGGGGAGTTGAGAGGGATTGAGAATGGGAGTTGTGAGGCTCAACTCCCAATGATTTATTACCAGGGGATGGGGTGGTAGTTGGATGGG
The DNA here is from genome assembly GCA_901111285.1 of Corrigiola litoralis. Lineage (NCBI taxonomy): Eukaryota > Viridiplantae > Streptophyta > Magnoliopsida > Caryophyllales > Caryophyllaceae > Corrigiola > Corrigiola litoralis. The sequence continues at coordinate 35,847 of CAAKMY010003079.1, forward strand.
AATTCATCCTCGATCACATTTAAATTTATTTAAATGCCCTCGCTTAAAAAAATCATTTATCTATCCTAACCATTCAATCTCACTTAAAAAAGGATATATTGGTAAATTGAATAATTTTATTCCCAATCCCAATCCAACATACCAAACTTGGGAGTGTCAGTTATATGATGAATTCTCACCTGATTCCCACCCCAAATTACTACTTAAATTCCCCGTCCAACTCCCATACCCAATCCCATAATTATACCAAACAAACTGACACTAATTCAAATTTGCCCTCCCAAATTTGTTTTCATCTCCCTCATCCTTAGTATGTCCCTTCTAATTTCACTCCCTCGGCTCTCTCCTCATCTCATGGGCAGTGAGGGAGGGTGGTGTGGGTAGGTGAGCGTTCGAGGCTTTGGAGTGTGGTGGTAGAAATTTGGGATGATTTGGGTATTTTGGAATACAATGATCGATGTTGTGTTGTGAAGGCATGATGGCTTTGGGGTGTGAATGTGGACGATCTACGGTGATGGTTCCATGGTATAATCGTCATCATCGAACTCGCCTTATCGCAATCGACATATGATTGTCATCAACTCTCCGAAAACCCAACCCTCTACCCTTTCATGGTTGTATCGCCCTTAACAATTTTATCATTGTGAAGGTCGTCGACGAGACAGAGGAATGTTGTCGGCAAGACAAACATAAGTGGTGGTGAAATGGGAAGGTGGGTGGTGGTGGAATAGGGGGTGATGGAATTAGGGGGGGGGGACTTGGTGGAATGGGGGTTGTTGTGTTGGAAAAGGGTAGGTGTTGGGAGAATGGGAAAATCAGTTAAGAAGAGCTTTTTGAGTGTAAAAATGTAACAAACCAATCGGACCGCAGATCTGATTAAACATTATTTTATATATAAATAAAAATTTCATATAATATAGTTAATTCTTAAAGAATAAGATAGTTATTTGTAAAATGTAGTTTTCGTGAGACAACTTTTACCAATTTTTCTTTAGATTTAAGATGCGTTTATTAATGGATGTTCAACATCAAATTTCCACTCATTTAAATATGTAAAAGATTAAACTACTCTTCCATTCATAATTTTCTATTTTCCCATCATTGTCCCTGTCATTGGGAGACCACCAGCAATTTTCGGTGCCACCACCTTTATCCCCCAGATTTTCAACGTAAATTCCGACTCCGGCCTCCATTTAGCCGAAAAGCATCATTTGAACCCACGTAACAAGATGAACTCATGTGCGGACCAGATATAGAATAAGAACTATGAGATATGAAAGACGAATAAAATTATAGTTGTGTCATGATATGAAAGCCACTACTCGAATGAGTAACAATTTCGCCTCAATAAAGATACATATCGATATTAGGTGATCGTCCCTAAGGTCACACATGCAACATTCCACTAGGTTGTGTACTCAATAAAGAAGAGTTAGTACTTAGTGTAGTTTTGCTCTGAAGTTTAAAATGAGAGAGAGATAAATAAAGGTAAGAGAAAGCCAAGATGCACCCATCCAAAAGGATTTCACAAACCAATATAAAGGCATCAATATGGAGATGACAAAAACTTCAAACATCACATTAATTATAAGTTAAGTTGAATGAATGGGAAAAATGGATGGAAATAATTAGAGGTACTCCGTAATACTTTAAAGGTCTACAACTTAAACAATTAGATAACCACTACTAACCTTTGAAAAAGAGCACAACAGTGTCCCAACAAATTAAATTAAATGTGTAGACCATTGTAGAAAAAGAAAAATAAAGCAACATAGCATTTATGTTCTGGACAATGGGAGCACTTTCGTTCCAAGTTCCAACCATGCCTTTATCACAAAAATACTCACGTCTCACGCATAAAAATTATACATGAGATAGATAATCGTTCAGAAATCATACCATGCTCTCAGGAGCATGTGTCCCACCCAAATTTCTTGTACCTTTTTATCATTTTTCTTGTGTCTTTTTAGATTATGACATTAGGTACAAGATAAACAGTAAAAAGGTTAAGATTTCTAGAGGTGCTCCTGGAAACAACTAATAATTTGCCATAATCGTTGTCATTGACGAGGTCATTAGGAAAAATGTAGTATAATTAAGTCGTACGGAGTACAACTCAAGATATCCTTGATGCATGAACGTACAATGTCAACGACTTTGCGATAATTTTAAAAATATAATTGCCGCTTCTTAGATACTTTAGTTTATTCTTTTTCCTTCGTTTTACGATCACTATATACTATATATACATGATTGATACATTGTCCTCGACCTCACCTTGATCTCTAAAACAACAATACATTCTATTACTCTCCCTTGAAACGTAGATTGGACTTCTTCTTTAGCTTCTTGATCAGTGTACAAGAAAAAGAGATGTCGTGGCAAACATATGTTGATGAACAATTGATGCAACCGACCAGTCCCGGCCACTGCCTCACCTCCGCTGCCATTGTTGGTCTAGATGGCAACATTTTGGCTAAAAGTGACAGATTTGTGGAGGTTCTTTCTTCCTAGAATTTTCCTTTTGAAAATTACCTTTTTCATTTAGTAGGTCGCGGCTGTACGTGTATGCATGGTACGTAGATCAGTAGATGCTTATATATTAGTATGTAGTACTCTGTCGCAGAATAAGTGTCTTTGTTTTCACCAAAAAAAAAGAACAATAGTCTTGTTTGTGTACCTAAGGTCAACTAAAGTTATGTAATTGTCAAGTCCCCGGTTGATTTATCTAATAATGATAAAGTGACTTGCATGGTTATTTGGACGTATGGTTGAACTTACTCTAGCTACATTGTCTCCACTAACATAGTAACATATGTTTAATGGGTATTTTTGGTGTAAGGTAGGAGTTGTATCTTTTAATGGGAATTAGGTGCCTGATTTTATACTATCACATGCTGGGAGACCAACTTATTTGAGTTTGTTTGTGGTAATATAGATCAAACCAGAAGAGCTAGAAGCCATTTTGAAGGGATTTGATGATTCTGCCAGCCTTGAAGAACATGGCTTCAACATTGATGGCACTAAGTACACGCTCGTTCAAGGTGACCCTGGGCTTGTTATTCGTGGTAGAAAGGTATACCCTTGATTCCTTGAGCTAATCGAATCGGATTGATAATAATGATATTTGAGAGGAGTAAGGTTGACGTAATGGTTAGAATGATATTTTAACAAGTCTGAAAGTTGTTCCAAATTTTCAAGTTTGAATTCTCATAACTTTCCAAATGAGAAAGTCGTATTTCCTTTCCAATAATGATCGTTAATATTGCATTATTCTTCAGCATTCTGGTGGCATATGCGTGAAGAAGACCAAGACTACTTTGGTTATTGGGATATATGGTGCGCCCACTGCCCCAGCTGAGTGCAACGTGGTTGTTGAAAAGCTTGGTGACTCTCTTATTGAACAAGGCTTATAAGTTATAAATCATTTTGGTTTGGCTTAGCCATCACTCATCACGACGCTGAGTGCAACGTGGTTGTTGAAAAGCTTGGTGACTCTCTTATTGAACAAGGCTTATAAGTTATAAATCATTTTGGTTTGGCTTAGCCATCACTCATCACGACCGATTCTTGATACGACCATATTATATTGGTCAGCAATTCCAATTTGTGTGGATTTTATCTTAAATATGGTTTGATCAGATCAATAAAGTTGTTACTTGTTGTATGGGATGCTTTTATGTTTACGTGGTTTGTTGTACTCCTTCCGTCCTAATTTAATTTCATTGTGTACTATATTCTGAAAACCTACATCAACTACATGTTGATATGTCCGAATCTAGTGTATTTTTCGTCACCATCAGGTAAGTCCGAAATTCGAGCTTGTATGACTACTAGAGTGGTAAAACTCTCCCTCTGAGTTGTAACACTGCTTAAAATTAGATTTTGTTTTTTTTTTCCCTAACTCGAATTAGAAGGCAATCGGCAAGTTAAGACATAGCACCCTGCAAAATAAAAGCATCCAACTGATGACTTATTGACACAGAACACATGACAGACACTAGACTAATTAGCTCCACGGCTTGCGTATGTCGCATGAACTTGACAATACAGTGGAATTTGGCACCGGTACAGTCCTTTCCACCTTCCTATTTCTGATTCACTCCTTCCTAAACATGAATGGAAAGTTCTAACAGTCTTCATCCATTCCACTCCCTCGTATTAAACAGGCCACTAATCTTATAAGACTCCTCAAAGATATTCAACTAACATCATCTATCAGTGGCTGTAAATTAAATCGAACATTTGAACAAGAAATAACATTATATTCACAGGGACATGCAGGTTCAGTCAATACTCTAACGAGCACTTGACGATCAAATCCTCAGTCTACGAGTCCTTACAGTTACAGATAATAAATCATCATAGCTAACTACAACAGAGAATACAGAGCAGGAATTTCGCACATCTGTACCATCAATCTCTAGCTTCTTCACCTTCAGATTATTTGCCATGACAATTATTCAGCCATCAGCCTCATTTCTAGCAGACTCCGGATCAATTTTTATTTCTGCTAAGGTTTCACTACCAACTACCTTAAGCACCTTATTCTTGTCTTCAGCTCTGTTCACATCACCATCGATGCCTTCTTTATTGTTTTCTACTAGTTCGTCTTCAGCTCTGTTCACATCAACATTGCTGTCTTCTTTATTGTTTTCTACTAGTTCTCCCTCGGTTGCTTTATTTGATTCGTTCATGACCAGTTCTGGTTCATCATTTTCTTCAACTTCACCTTTCAGTAAAGATGTTTTACCAGGGACAACTTTATCAGATATTTGTACAGGTTCTCCGCCCATCTTTATTTCTAGTTCTTTGGCAGCAAATTCTGGTGCCTTATTTTCGTCAACCACAGCTATCATAGGAGACGTTTTCCACGGGCCAGCAACAGTTTTATTCTGTTCCAACAGTGCCAAATGTCGTTTGCCTTTCTTATGCGCATTCATCACTTTCAGAGAATAGGTTCCAACCTGACACGTTTCGCACATAAATCGAAACTTCTTCTTTGGCTTGACAGTAGCTAATGTTATTGCCTTTCCATCTTTTTTCTCATCTTCCCTTTTCTCCTTAGAAGTCTCTTTTCCCTTCAAAAGGGTACTTTTACCATCGAGCCCTAGTGGGTTTTGCGCTAGTGCCTTGTCAACTTTCGCCATTGATGATTCGCCCTCTGCTTTCCCATCCTTTCTAAAACTCGGATTACTACTTGAACCGGCTACCTTGATGAGCTTGCCTGTATTGGTAGTGCTGATCTTTGGTAATGGACTAGTACCAAAGCCGGTCCTCTGAGAAAGCATTCCTCTCTCCCGAGATTTGTGCTTCTTACCCTGTAAATGCTCATTCAAGCCTCGCTCACTTGTCGCTGTAATTCTACATAAAGCACAGCTCCAGTCATCTTTAGTTTTAATCTTCTTCGAAGCTTCCTCAGCACTTTCAATAGGCAGTGTCATAGCCTTACGCTTTAGATCCGCAACAGGTACACTAGGCTTAGCCTGCAATTGGGCTCAGACAAAAGAAATACAGGAAAGTAAATGGTGAAAGCCTTCCGAAATCCGAATATGACTAGATAGGATAACCAATTGCAAAACATGACCCAATTAAGAAGCAAAATATCATTGGTTGAACCTGCAAGGGAATTATACTAAAGCATCAAGCAGACGATTTTCATCAAAACACCACGTGCTCATATCCAAAATGCACTGCATCTACAATAATCGCTATTCCTTCCAACCAATGGTATTAGTATGATAGTTCTTGGCACAAGGTAAAATAACTTTATAATGATTTAATTGCTTGGGAGTGAGGGTTAAGTTTCTAAGGTCCGTTGCCAAATAATAGCCAAAATATAACACTGCTTCCCAACAACAGAAGCAGGAATGAAGAACAAGTACAAAAGAATACTAATCTCGACCACCACATTCGGGTGAGTACTGGTAGGTATGGGCCACATCAGAAAATGGCCTCACAGGTAATGAAATCGAGGTTTTGAAAAAAAAAAAATAGAAAAAAACTTTGTATGTAGTGAGAGCTCATAAGCTTCAGGAGCCTCCTATGACTCATATAGTATAGAATATTTCTTTTTACAAATAGATGGGCTTGTTTCTCAAGCAAAATGCAGGCTCTACGATTGATTTGTTAGCTGCAAAGAGCCAAAGACCATAGGTGGCTCTTTTCTACCGTATTCACGAGATCATCTTGATCCCTGCAATTTCTATCGGACTTCTGCTTGCCACTAATAGTAGTAAGACAGTACATAAATACTAAGCTTAATGGGCCACTTAAGGAGCAGTTTCCAACAAACCCCATCAGATTTTCATCAATAGCCCAACTCCTTGTGACTGTCTCAAAGAGAAACTGCTTTGTGCACCCTGAACACCCCTAAGTGTACCAATCTCATTTGATACAGTATACTTACCAACTCTAAATAGACTGGATCCACAAATCAATGTGTTGTTTTTAGCGTTAGAAAATTGACAAAGTTGATCAACCAAAAGAGCATGGAAATAGTTACCGTAGGCAAGAAATTCTAGAAAACAGTCAAGAAACTCAGCCTTCATTCTCCAGATTAACCTGAAATATTCGATCCAGTGATATTTCATGGAGTGTAGTAAACAAGCAAAAGCACAATATTGCACAAGAAGCCGGGATCGAAAATCTACGGTTTGGATACAGTCATGATATATTAGGTGGAGAGTCTTTTGCAATGTAGAAATCCTTGTTGAAAATGTATCATTCAATAGCATTGGAAAAAATGGCCAAAGATTAAGAATACTATGACGGCATGAGCTATGGAGACCTACATAAGAGAGAAAGAAAGAAGCCACTGCTACAAATGATAAAGAGAAACCAAAATGAAAAGAAGTTGAAGGCCTAGATGAATATATACACCTCCCTTATACACCAAATTCTAAAGGTCAAGGGGCTCAAGGGCCTCGTATAAGGTGCATGACTTCAGAGAAGTAAACTCCAAATCCAGATAACAGACTCATTCAAATATGTGATTACATTTTCCCTCTTCTTTTCCCCTTCCCCATGGCCAATTGGCCATGGAACAGACATCCGAACGAGGGCTCACAAATTGAGTTCACTCCAAATGTCCAACGCATCTAACACTAAGCTGGCTGCACAAGTCTCCTTCATAACCCAAAAAGAAAAGAAAGACAAAACCTCAAAGAGCAAATTCCATATAGACCGCAAGATTACAGCAGCGAATGCTACTGCATAGAATCAAGCCTCACATTATCTTCACTAATTTAAGGAATTTCTATCATGTTGGTGTGGTTTATCAACTTGCCTTTTCGTTGGAATTACTCTTTCACTTACTACAATCAACGAACAGATTATAATTTGGATTTGAAGTGTATCTTCAGATGAACAAGGAGAACAAAGCATTCCAAGCTGATGAATATAAAGGTCAACTAAGCTCTTTTAGTTTCCTGGCTGACTGGCTGTAGTAAGATGTTTCAGAATATAAATACACATACATAGAACTAGTACGTCCTGAGGAGTGACAATGTATTGAGCTTGTAACTCATCAGAGACCAAAGCAAAACAAGGTTGAAGAAACAAAACTTAAACTGCTTCAACTATATACCAATACCAGCCAGCCGTCAAGAGGATGATTACTAGATTAACAGCAGATGGACAGTCAAAGTAGCAACTAATAAGAAAGATTACAACTATCCAGCACTAGGCTTTCTGCCTAAACCAAATACCACAAACCCAATCACAGGTTCAAGAAAATGGGCCTAAATAGAAGGACCCAATCAAATACTCAAGAAAAGACCAAATACATGGAAGACAATAGAACTTTATCATACCAAGTTTACACTCCAGCGATTTCAGCTTTCATCAGAAAAATAAAGCCTAAGATTCTTAGCGATGTACAAAGGACCACAGCCCATAATCTTAGCACAAGGGTTCACGAAAGTCTATTATACCAGTAAAAGTACATGCAAAACGACTCAATAATAAATTTGAGTTCAGCAATGTATGACATATTCAAATTCATTCATATTTCAATTATTACCCTCATAATTAATACCTGCAATTTAGCGATGTACACAACTTATGCAAGCATAAAAAATAAAATAAAAAAAAACACCAGACCACCCAGCACATAAGAATTGAACTAAATTTGTATACCTAAACCAAACGTCAAACACCAAGTCAATAAAAATTAACATTTCACAAAACTCATTCAACAAAATCCAACGAAATTGCAAGTACCAACCCAGATGATAACTTAAAAATACACTAAAATTGGCCTCTCATCATCACTAATAATTTTCAACTGAACACCCCCCCCCCCCACACACACACACACGCACCCACACTGACAAACACCTTCGAAACCTCAATGCTAACAACCACAGGATCACTTGACTCCCAAAAGCTCTATTGGGACTCCGGTCTGCCACAAATCACAACAGTATAAATCACAGAGTTTGCAGGAACCCTTAAAGAGAGACTTCCAACAAACACAATCAAACTCCGATCATTAAAATCAATTCAATTCGACGAGTACTTCCCGTTTCACACAAGGATTATCAACTGATTAATGTATCCTTTAGCAGTAGAAAGTTAACAAAGTTCATCAAGCAAAAGAGCATGAAAACTACACCCATAGACAAGAAACTCTAGTAAAAGTTAAGAAAATTTCAGTATTCATTCTCCAGGCTAAAATATTGCGATCCAAGTTCATTGACTCTTCGAGGCTACAGAAGACTACTAGAGGAAATTAACTCTAGATACTTCTGTTTTGAAAATGTCTCCCAGTCTATAGATTGCTACAAATAGAACATGGTCAAAGAATCAGAATAATTTGAGGCTATGAGGAATATTCACGGAGATGAAGAAAGAGGAAACTCCTACAAACAATGAGAGGAGCCAAATTGAAAACAGAAGGAAAATGTCTAGCTGAACATATACACTTTACACATCACTCGTGCACCACCTCTAAAAATGGTCTATCACATCTATGTAGGTGTTTCACTAGGGAGAGTTAATCTCCCAATCCAAACAGGTTCGTTCAAAAGCTATCTTGGGTTTTTTGAATTCTCCTCTTCCCCTTCCCCTGTGGCCACGTCTCTCGGCAAATATTTGATGCATTTTATCTGACATGCTAGCACAAGTTATTTTCTTACGTAAAACATATCCTATAGAGTAAATACCAGATGGATCGCAATATCACAACAGTTTAGCCAATTCAGAGAATGAGACTTGAAATATTCCTCACTCGTACAAGAATGTCTTCCATGATGGTATGGTTTATCAACTTGCCCTTTCATTTGAAAACCTCTCTTCACTTAATATAGCTAAACAATACATTAACCTCAAGAATTTATATTTTTCAAATGTAGCTTCTAGAAATCAAAGAGAACACCCATCACCAGTCTGCTAATTGATTAATTATGGAAAAAAACACATTAAGCTCCTTAAAGTCAAAGATATTTCAGAATTTAATTTTATAAATAAACAAGCATAGAACATCCAGGCCTAGTGAATGATAAAGTCTTAGGAAACAACAACTCATCAAAGACAAAAGCAACATGCTGCCCACAAGGTTAAAAGAAACAAACCTAAACATGTATACTACTTCCATATATAACAACCAGCCATCAAATAGACTTGCAAGGTTCACATCACATGAACAGCCAATTTTTGCAAAGATGAAAGAGTTAAGCAGCACTAGGCTTAAGCATAAACTTAATACTTTACAAGCGAAATCCAAAATTCAAATGTACACCCCTACATAAAGGCAGCCAACTAAATACGAAAACCTCCTCGCATAGACTTATTTGGTCAAGCTCGGTAAAATGGTAGCTACACTACAATGACTCCAGTTTTCTGCAAAAGGGCTGACCACTTAATGCAACAAATAACAACTTTACTGGTCTGATTAAATCAAATATTTCCTCTATTCTTTTTGTTTCACTATATTTGACTTTTGACCCTATGTAAAGTCATAATTTGACCGTTTAATAAATCATGATATATAATTGAAAAAAGTATAAAATTTTATGTGATTGTACTTTTGTAATTTCATCAATTTTACATTATGAGTTATTAATGGTCAAACTATGACTTTGAAAAGTTTTAAAGTCAAAATGTAGTGAATTGAAAAAAAACAGAGGGAGTACAAGACACCAAGTCAATAAAAGAACAAAAGAAATAAAAATTAGAACATTAACCAATTGGAATTACTGACCAAGATAATAACTTTATCTTTGCTATTTTCAGGAGCAAGATCTTTAACCTCCTTAATCTCCTTCAAACTCACACTACTGCCAGCCCCAAATTCAAACCCATTCTCCTTCTCCATCCCATCAACCACAGGACCCCTCTGAAACGGCCTTGTCTCGAACCCAGCCCCACCCCCTCCTCCTCCAAACCCCAACCTCACCTCCCTGTGTGGCGAAACTCCAACTCCAACCCCAACACCACGAACACCACTCCGGTGCTCAAAATTCGTCAACAACGAAACCCGAGGCTGATCAAACCGCATTGCAGCTCCAGGCCCAGCCCCGATCCCGAACCCAAGCCTCCTTTCGCCACGGTGCATTGTCATCTCCCTCTCCATCATCATCTCCCTCCTCACCTCATCTTCAAGAATCCTCCTCCTCACTATCTCCTCCGCTATTATCTCCGCCCGTATCCGCTCCTTCTCCAGCTCCCTCTGGAACGACCCCCGTATGTCCACCGGGTTCGGGCCAAAGTCCCTCCTCCTCGCATCCGGGCCCCCAAACCCCGCTACATTACAAATCAAACAATTACTAAATAAGAATGCAAATTACATGCAAACATAGAGATGTTCATTACCATGATCATTATTTTTATATAAAAAAAAAACTCGGGTTGCCCATATAAGAATCGAATCTCGAACTAGGAGACGATACTTCGAACTACTGACACATATTCAACATTACATTACATTAAGAGACCGGGCCGCCAAACCAAGCTACATTACAAACCAAAAAAATCACCAAATAAGAATGCAAATTACATGCAAAGATAGAGATGTTCGTCACCATGATCATTATTTTTTTTTTCGGGTTGCCCATATAAGAATCAAACCCTCAACTTCTCGAATCAGGAGACGATACTTCTAAGTTCTAACCACTAGCATGTATTCAACACTACATTACATGATTACATTAATAGTCGGGCCGTCAAACCCTGCTACATTACAAACCAACAAAATCACCTAACAAGAATGCAAATGACATGCAAACACAGAGATGCTCAATACCATGATTATTATTTTAGTTTGAAATTTTCCAAGTTCCACGCATATAAGAATCGAACCCTCAACCTCTTGAATTAGGAAACGATACTTCTAACCACTAAAATATATTCAACATTACATTACATTAATAGTCCACGCCTCCAAACCCCAACAAGAATGCAAATGACATGCAAACATAGAGATGTTCAATACCATGATCATTATTTTTTACAAAAAAAAAAAAAAAACAGTTGCGCATATAAGAATCGAACCCTCAACCTCTGACTCATATATATTAACATTATATTAATACTACATTACCCCAATGCCTATAAAACCCTGCCCCAAAAGCGGGGGACAAGCCAGCTGTACGCAACTTTATCCCTATAACAACAGTTACAAAAAAGCGAAAAAAATACCTCGGAGGGCTTGTTGAGTGAAATAAGATAAATTGGGATTTGGGTTTGGAAGAGGGGGTCTAGAATCATCCATGGATGACCGGAATTTGAAGTTCATTGTTTCACAGATTTTGAAAAGGGTTGTTTATTTAGGGTTTAAGGTAACAACAGTTCTTTTTAGAGTAAGAGTGAGTGATAGAGTGGACTGTGTAACTGAAAGTTTGAGAAAATATAATGACGTGGACCTACATATTTATTTTTTATTTTTATTATTATATATAAAAACATTTTTACACGAAGTTAGAAGGGAATCAAGACACAATCTGGCCCCCACTCCTCTA
>CAAKMY010003184.1:0-14791 GCA_901111285.1 Corrigiola litoralis
TTATGTTTAAATGACTTGCAATTTCTTCATTATTCGAAAATATTTAAATAATTTGTTCAATTTTTTCTCATAATTAACAATATTAGGACAATAAGTTTAATGCAAAAACTTCAAAACATAATTATAAAAAGGCCATTTTGAATGAAATTTTAAAATAAGCATCCCATACTTTGCATGGGGTTGTAAACTAGTTTTGTTCAAGAAATAAAAGGAGCTTTAGTCTTCTTCTTGTTCTCTTCCAACCGGCCATATCCATGGCTAAGGAAGAAAAGTTCTTCTTTTACATGCCATATTTTATTACCTAAAGACTCCGAAATTATTCTAGTGCATATATTTACTAAAAGTTAGTAATATTATCTAGTTATTTGGGTGATCTAACTTATACTTCCTACGAGGTTTTGGTGGGTCTTGGAGCTTGGCCCTTGGGTGCTCGCTAGAGAAGGTCTCATTGTTTAGAAACTCGGGTTTGCGGGTTTTGGGATGGAGTATCCATACTGAAAAGCAGCTCAACAAATTGATAAGCGTTTATCGATCAAGCTACGGGATTGTAAGTAAATACTTGATTTTACTTATTTTTTCAGCTTTAATTCATACAAGTCAACTAAATAAGAATTGGGGTAGTTACTTAAGATTTACTAACACTAATTAGTGGGACTAATTAGGGGTTCAGAAACATAACATACCTTTGGGACTAGCCTGAAGCCATGTCCTAATAGACCCACTATCCAACCTACTATCAAAAGATACAGTGTTGAGCATAGGGAGACCCTCCTACCAGTAGCTAGGGTCATAGGCATTAATATTTGCTAAAACCCTGAAAACCCAAAGATTTATCAGGGATGAACAATCCCCTTGACCCTAGCCTGATGTAAGGGATACAAATGGCTCCTTACTTGAGCAGGAAGCCAACCATCCTCAATGATCTTCCTCGACAGATATTGCCACTAATTCAGCCCTACCAAGAGACAGGCATCAGGACGAAGGGTGATGTCCAGCCCAATCATTTGCGGATACTCCCCTTAATCAAGCCCTGTCATGAGGCAAACATCAGGAAGAAGGGTGATATCCAACCCTATGAAATGCGGATATATCCCCTGATTCAGCCCTACCAGGAGGCATGCATTAGGAAAAAAGGGTGATATCTAATCCCAACTTTATGCGAATATTGCCTCTGATTTAGCCGTGTTATGAGGCAGGCACTAAGAAGAAGGGTAATATTAAGCCCTATCCTATAGATATTCATATATTCGGCCCTGCTAGGAGGCAGACATCAGGTTGGATGGGCGTAATCTAGCCTTATCCTCAATGAGAATCTTTCTAACTCAGTCTAGCTAAAAAGCAGGCCTCCGATTGAGGAGCAATATTCACCTTGGAGAGCTAACGCAGAAAGATAGCTCATGTAGCCTCATTAGGCGTGGCAGGGGGCAAGTAGATCCTACTTTCCAAGTAGACTATCAGACTCGATGAGCCTAAGCAAAGCAAAGCAATAGCAAGGCAAAGGACAAAGTCAGCATGAAAGCAAGTCAAAGCAAAAGTCAGAGCCCAACTAGAGATCCATACACCTGCACCAAAATCATCAAGTTTGTCAGGGGGCAAATAGGTACTACTTTTAAAGTAGGTTGTCCAACATGAAACCCCTGACTTATTATATGTATCCTTTTCAGGAGACATGACATTATACTATACTACAAAGTACCAGGTGCAAGAATGGAGAAAACAAGTTAAAATTGCAACAAAACCCTCAATACGGGCAAATTTTGCATGATAATACAAATTCAAAGTCAGGCCACATAACAAAAGAGCAAATGCTAAACGGTGATCATCCACCACAAGAACAAAAAGTCCACCAAAAAGATAAATATCTGCAAGCAAAGAAAGATGTAATAATAAGCATGGGTCAGGCTATGACCATTGAAGCACAAGGAAGGCAAGAACCAGACCAGAGGGTCAGTCAAGCTGGAACAAGATTCTTCCTCCAAGCCAAATGACCACCTAACTAGAACTGATCATCGGGCCGGGCCAGACGGGCTTCGAGCAAAAAAGCCAAGCCCAAACCCGGCCCGGACAAGATTCGGGCCAGGTTCGGGCTTTTTTCGCACTTCGTTTACGATTTTTATACTTAGCATAACTTTCACCTCGGGTTCCATTTGAGGTGATTTTTTTTTAAATTCACTTATTTTTTCGAGATCTACGCAATTGTAGTAATAAAAATATAAAATTTCAATTATAAACATAAAATATATTTTCTGAATACTTTTCGCGTACTTTTTTTGACCTTTTTACTTTAAAAAGAGCTATAGATAAACAATAATTCAAATTTCGGGCTTTTCAGGCCGGGCTTTTGGGCTTGAGCCTAGTCCCAAACCCGGCCCAAAATTTGATCAACTCTACACCTAATTGCCTACGTTTGGGGCACCTCTACATTATTAAGGTCAACAGCCTCACCATCAGGGATTTGTTCCCCCTCTAGGGTTCACCTTGAGCAACAGACACCCCTGGAGCATGATTACCTGCAGGCAACGAGTCAACAACAGGGGTTGGGTTGGGACAGGAGGTTGTAGGGCTGATGACGCGGCTGGCTGGGCTGTCTTGGCAGAAGGAGCAACTTCTTCACAAGGCATAGGCTTCTTTAGGCCCCCTGGTCGTAGGCATGGACAATGTTGTTACAGTGAATGCACACCAGTATCACATCGTCAAACCACGACGCCTTGCAATACCAAATTGTGGGAGACAATTCAAAAAAGGTAACGTCAATTGGGAGCCTGACTTGTCGTATAATGCATGTGGGCTTCCAGTAGCACATAGTCCACTAGTCGTTCTGACCTAGGTCTACTCTTACAGCGTGAGTCATCAGGAGAGTAACAGTTGTCGGGGGTAGCCCGCACATCCAGCTTAGCCTCAAAGGAGGACTACACTCATCCGGCAACTGTAAGGAGCAAATTATTCCGGCTCAAAACTGGTCATTAGCCTGCTGGCTCAAGGCTAGTTAGCTGAGGCCCAAGTTTCAGTCTCAAGCCAATCCCATTTGCCTGACCAAGCGCTTTCAGAAGCTTGACCTTCTCGAAGTATCTGGCATCATTTATTGATGTCAGCCATCAGTACGAGGAATTATCTTGGGATCCTGAGACCAATTATCGGTCTATATATACTCTTTACCTAGCTAGGTCATGAGATACGTCCACTGTCATATCTCATCTTGCTTAAATTGATCTCTCTAGTTCTCTCAGTAGACTTGTGCCCTCTAAGGAGGCCACACCTCATCAAATCACTCACTTACGCATCCGATAGTGTAGGTCAACGGAGGCATAAAGCATAAGACCAAGAGATACATATTTCCATTTCCTCGAAAAACGTACATAATAATGAGAGTGGTGCTATATGCACAACCTTGTATAAATTCGTTGTGTACAATACTTGCCCTTACCGAATTACACTAAAGTTTTTTCTATATTTTATTCTACAATTTTTCTACCTCTTCGTATCCGTACTCCCATACTCTCCTAATTCTCTACTATTAAAAATTTCATCCAAAACATTTCCGTAATCATTGAATTTTTAACTATTATAACCCAACTTAAAACTTTATAAATAAACCATCTAATCTTGCTAGTATTTATCATATATAAACTTAAAGTAATCAAAATTGTAGAAATTATATGTTCTTCGATTTGCTTACATATTATGCTGTTTTTTAAGGAATTGGTTTCCCCCAAACATGTGTAATCTCATTAATATGTACAACGTTGATATAATAACAGCTTGATCTTTCTACCATTAACATAAATACATAAAAGTAAAACAAAAACTCATTTGTTTTCACACAATCATACCTATATGGTAAACATTAAACTCAATCTCATTCATTTTTAGCTCCTTTGGGTCTTCAATCAAATCATATTCCTTCATTTCAATGATTTCTATCTCTATTATTTAAATGGAAGTGAAGTATATTCGTAAGATGGAAAAGAGGAGAGACACAAAGAGCACGGAGTGGAGAGAATAAAGAGGAAGAAAGTTGAGCAAATGATATAAAGGTATGTAGGTTATAGAATAATGTTGTACACAACAAGTACTCTTTTCTCTTTGTTATTTGTTGTGCATTTAGCATCCACGTAATAGGATGTCCCTTTCTTTCTTTCTTTTTATCTTATTTTTTTTATTTTTTATTTTTTTTACTGTTTAGCCTTCTCTTTTTGAAACGAGTACCAAAATGGAACATGTGCAAAAAAACAGAGTAAATTATATCCAACCATCACGACCTTGACATTCAATCCTACTAGTACAACATATCTTCACAGTTGCCAATTTGCCATAAGCCCACCTCCCAAGGGATAAGGGTGTATCGACCATATTGATTCAAATCAGTGACTCCAGACTCCAGACGTGAATATAAGTATCAACAAAGTCACAACTTACAAAAAAAATAAAAAAGTACTATTTTGAAAAGAAAAATGGTGAAAGAAAAAACTCTCTGCGGCAATTTAGTTCTTTATCAATCGATCTCTGTAACAATATACGTAAATAAGGAATCAGTTCTTATCAGAAATTACAAACATGTGTCGGCCAGAATAAATATTTTAGTAAAACGAATACATCTAAAAGAGGGGAAAAATTATAAATAAATTACTTCCTTAGACAAGTGACAACTCTCTCCAAAAACACTTCATGTATGCTTGTATCGATAGAAGCTCTATTCTAACAGCAATTCTGCTCCTCTCACTTCAGCAGGCTTCGGCTTAACTAAAACCAATGCATATTAAGTTTTGTGATGTCGCCAATGTATATTTAACAATCACGCAAAAAAATTGCTGTCTGATTCACCAAAACTTTTGGACGAAACACATGTAAAATTGACAGATCAAACTAATCACCTCTCAGCCACAGAAGCCACCTTCTGATTGATCATGGCTTCAGCTGCACGAATTGCTCTTAGTGACCCTGTGATTGTGACTTTTCTACAATAAGCAAAGCAAGAGAAACAATAAGCACAAGAAAGCTTCAGTAGAATAACATATCAACTTTTACATGATGCATGCAGTTCAGTACCTGTTAGATGTACCAGACATGAAATCACCCCTATCTGATATCTTGATCCTAGCGCCACTAGCCTGAAAGTTTAACCTCACTTAGCCATTTGTGCTGACAGATGTACAATTATTCATCAGCTCAGCAAAAGCATACCTGACTAAGTTCCAGTATGTTCCTCCCACCACGTCCAACAACCACACCAATATGCTCGTCAGCAACACCAATTGTCACAGAATTACTTCGATCTTCCTGCATGTTTGAAGCCTCGTAAATGAGAAAAGATACAAAAGCTGCGGAAATGAATTAAACATATTTCACAGACATCTCAGACACAGAACCAAGTTGACATGCGAACAAATGATAATAATTCAAAACCAAACAATCAGCATGCCTCCCATATTTGACTGCTTACATAACCCGTGCAAGAATAATAGTACCTTTATCATAAAGGATAGGAAAGATGTGCATTTACGGTTGAAATAATTATATTGGAGGGCAACGCAAGTTATCAGGTAAAGAACCTTGCAACAACATATGCTAAATTACTGTAAAAAAGCATAAATTAAGAGAAGTACAAGCACATATAACGTCAAGCAATCCCTGCACAGGTTTCAAATTAGCAAGGTTTCATAACAACCATATATGAATTTACAGTGAAAACCTTTAGCCAAGAAGCCAAGACACACGAATAACAAATCAATCACACAGAAGTGTAAATTCAGGGTAACGGCTACAAACACGATGTAAACATCATACACAAAAATTCAGGAAGCAAAAGGCTAATTTGGACAAAGAATGAAATGAACCTTGTTATTCAGATATCTTCCTCCGACACCATTTGGTCCATAGTTTGGTCCGTAGTTTGGTCCATAGTTTGGTCCATAGTTTGAATTGTATGCTGCTGGTCCAACTGAAGGAAGCACATATGGATATGGCACACGGTGAAAACCAGCAAACAAAATACCTAAAAATGCAAATTAGAATGACTGACTTGGATGCCAGGTACTTGCTGATTTACAAGCTCGTATACTCAAGAAGAAAAGTACAACATTCTACTGTAATCAACCCACCCACCCCCCAACAAAAAAAAGCCAAACACACAAATGAAAGAGGGTATTTCTATCTTATGCACCTGGTGCATAGAATAATTAGGATAAACTCTCGAGAATTAGCCTACCTAAATGAATACTGTAGCAAATAGAATTGGTACTTGTTACTTTACATAGTTTGTCTATTTCTATATCAAAAAGGCCCCCTATTACTTTCTTAGTCCAATTCGCAAGCTGAGGGTAGCAGAAAAGACTTACGACCATATTAAAATGCCACCATCACCAAACCGCTACCACCAAGACGATTCCCTGCCACCCATGGGGTACGACGGACATCGTTACGATGGCGGTTTCGGCCATATTAGACGTTCACCAGCTATAATTATCCATAAAATCAGGGGGGTTTTGGAGATTTGGGGAATTAGTTTAGGGTGGACATTCTAAACCTCACATTCTAGCAGCGGTGCTGATTAGTGGTGACCAGAGAGGATTTTACTCGCGGATATAAAGGATTTTGCTCATGGTGGTTGTCTGGTCCAATTGGGACAAAGAGACAGAAGTGGCAAACGAAGGCGGCATGGCTACCAGAAAAAGGAGCTACCACACGTCTATGATAGCAGCCTCCAACATTACTGGTGACACTCTAGCCTACGGTCAAACAGAGAGAGAGAAAGAGAGAGAGAGAGATCGATGAGACATGGAGGACAAAGGAACGGATATGATGAAGAGAGAAATAACTAGAGGGGAACCAAGCGAGTCTCATGGGGATGAAATGTGAAGAGATAAAGGAAATATGTGGTGGTAGTTTTGTCATTAGATGTTAAGATTATAATGGGATTCATATAGATTGCGGCATGTTATCTAATTTAGTTTAAATATCCGAATTATCCAATGCACTAGGTGCAGAGGATAAAATAACCCATGAAAAGAAGACCAAGAAAAGGAGAGCACATCAATAGGGTTCACAGGAAGGATACATAAATAGAAAAGCGCCCATGAAAAGAAGACCAAGAAAATGAGAGCACATTCATAGGGTTTACAGGAAGGATACATAAACAGAAAAGAAAGAAACATGCAAACTTTAAATCGACCAAGAAAAGAAGAGCATATTAATAGGGTTTACAGGAAGGATACATAAACAGAAAAGAAAGAAACATGCAAACTTTGAATCAACTGTTATAGAGAGGATGAGGTCAAGGTTTTCTTTTTTCTTTTTTAGGGTTTTCGTGTGTAGGCGTGAAGGAGGAGAGAGGACTTGTTAAGAAACTGTCAATCCCATAAAGATATTATCCTCTAACAAGATCAAGGAACAACTGAGATTGGAGGAAAATAGAGAGCAATAAGTATCTAATCTTCAGGACAGGATTGAGCTATGTACATGCGGCAGCAGAAGCAAAAGTAAACTAACACCCAACAAGAGAGCTAAGAGTGATAACAAACATTTAATACAGATAGCCGTCATAGTAGTCATGCTATATTAAATTGATGATATGTACCATTACAGTCATCATAGAATTTGTGAAATATTTCTCTATTTTGTTGCTCATAATAGCAGGCTACTAGACATTAATGTAAAAAAAAAAACAGTTAATTAACTGTAAGTACTACTTTGCTCATACAGGGTAACTAGATCAATTTCTTGTTTATCAAGTTTCATTGGAGTTGTAAAACCTCTCCAATGCACTGCTTTGGAGGATTCAAGAGCAGGAATAAGAACTGGAGTACCCCACTACAATATCCCGCATAAACCATATCAAGTAATCCACACACATGTTCGCTTATTATAAAAAAAACAAATTTAAAACCATGTGGAGCCACGTGACTAACTCTGCTAATTAGCAGTCAGGCAAATGATTCTCTCTAAAGGGAATAAAACAAAAACAGAGTTAGTCCAAAAGGTGTAACAGTAGAACTTTGCATCCCTCCACTGCAACTGAATCTCTTTCATCAATGAGACAACTATCACTTATCTCCTACCAGTCTTCAACATCCGTTATTCATGCATTCCCTTCTTGCAAGTTGCAATGCATTTACAAAGCCACGTTGACTCATATGTTCAAACTAGCATGAAACTTCCATAGTCAATTCCCACCATTGTCAAACATCAGAATAGTACAATGCTACCACCTAGAATGGAAAGAGCCAGCAGAAGCAACCTTATTAAGATAAATTTCAACATACCAAATCCTTCTAAAATTTAACCCATTAGATACCTAATCCTTACTACCTTTGAAGTTTAACTCATTATCCAAGCACCAGTTTCCATGTTACACAGCCAGTATTCTAAAAGGCACGCCTTTTCAGTGTCCTTTTCACTAAGGCATTGCTAGGCCCGTCTTTTAGCAGGTTCAGAGTGGTCGACGGAACAGGGCCCCATTTTTGTTAAAATTACATGGAATATAAATGAAGATAGTATGAGGAAATGCGTTCTGCCTTGGTGGTGGTTAGTGCGTGTCATATACCCTGGTAGTGTATTGTTTTGAGGGGATGGGTTTGAATCTTACAAGTCACTAAAGTTTTTGCTTAGTTGCTCCTAGTAAGTAAGGTAGGGTTGGGAATTGGACAGCTTTGGCATTAAGAAGGTTGGTTACTTACCTTGATTTTTAGTAGCTTATGATTTTTTTGCTTATATGATGATTTTTAGTAGCTTTGGCACGAAGTACGGTGGGGTTGGGAATTGGACAGCTTTGGCACTAAGAAGGTTGGTTACCCTGGTAGTGTATTCTTATTTTTTTTTGTAAAACTTGATATTTTTTCATCATTCCCAATATTGACTAAACTTATGATTTTCTCCTAATTGTATGAACACATTACTGGACAATTTTCGAGTCATTGTTTACATATCATTCTACTCATTTTCTCAAGAGAGTGAATTGTTGGACTATGAAAATGTCATAACTTCCGTAGAATATGTATTCAACTACAACGGAGTCGAAATTTATATTTTGTAAGTAGCTTGAAATATATAAAACCTACCTCGTATAACTTAACCAATTGTGTTACATCTATTATTATATTTGTTTGCATATATATCCATATTCCTCATATAGCAAACTTGACTTACCAAGTATAGTACCCAAAAAAGAAAGCTTCCAAAATATTGAATTTTTAGTTATAAAAATTTAATACCTCTATTATATTTACAAAAGAATACCTCCTTGGTCTCAATATTATCCCATATACTAGAACCTGACATCAAAATTTCACACAGGGCCTCCAAAATATTTTAGACGGCCCTAGGCATTGCCTTAGGGCGCTTCACAAAAACTGATGGCTTTTACCCTTTTTATATATTTATGTACGTGGATCCTACTGTATACATGTACCTTGAACCTAGATATATATGGCCCACAACACTACAATGAAAAGGAAATTTGGAGAGATATTTTTGCACTGACTAGGATTCTAGTAAATTATCATGTGATGTAGTTTCATGATTTACTTCAATGTAAATCACAGCTTAGGTTGATACATTATGCCATTAATGTTTAATTTCTATGCTTTCATTTTTTTGTTTATGCGCCTCACTTCAGGCACGCGCCTACACTCTGCGCTGGAACCCTATCTCTACGAAGCCCCTGAAGCCATTTAAAAGACTGAACACAGCACACAACTTCCTGTTACAATCTGCATAATTCTCCCTACAGAGAACCATCAGGCATAATCTCACAGAACTAATATATGTTTTCGAATACCCCCAGGTTCATAAAGGTACTGCTAAAGCCTCTTTTTTTTTTTTTTTTTTGTAGGGTCTTGAGAATCCATTGCCTTGTTCAACAGAAGGTATTGGTAAGCATGAGCTCTTATTGGCCCCAGATGATGAAATCTTTCCAAATATTATGACATTAGTTCCTCGTCCTACAAATTTAAGCTTCTAGGTATGGCAGCGAAGAGTGTACACTGAGTAAGATAAACATAAACATACTCTCTTTATTCCAAATCAAGCTTTACATTTGACTTTTTTGTGTCAAAGTTTAGAAACTTTGACCTTAAATTCATTATTAAATATAAAAAAATCATAATGTAAAATTAAAATATTTGCATTTGTTATTATTTTATGTTTTGTAAAATATATTTTTTTTCACAAATATTTAATATATAAATACAAAAAGTAATGGTCAAAGTGTGGCATTGGAGACCACAAAATGTATTAAGTCTGAATCACAAATTGACCTACACAGAACAGCTCAATAAAGTCAACATGAGTCTGGCCCAATCAATGCTCAAACAACTTCTTTATGGCTCCAGAAGTCTGAATTACCATATCATTTGGGCTATGAATGTTAAAGAAATATCTTAAAGGTGTAGATGGAGCATCAAGGAAGACAGAAAATATGGCACCAGTAGACCCATGCACTGTTCCGTACATGATTTGTCCAACAATTCCGGCCATATTCACTGAAAAGCTACACAGAAACCAACACAGAAGAGACAAGGCAAAATATGACATTTCAGTGGGGGAAATAAGTTGATAGCATCCAAGTTATCCCTTAAAGCAAGGGTGAAGGAGTGCCTAATCAAGTATGAAGCAGTTTAAGCACATTCACCCCAAAGCTTCAAAGGTAGATGAGCCTGAAATTGAAGGGATTGAGCAACATTTATAATGTGTTACTACTAATGTTAAATACACCTATCTTGCTAAGGGGTGCGAATGCAAGAAGTATAGCTTAAAATGCCATTTTACCAAGATCATCCCAATTTGACTTCAAAGATATAAAGATCTTTAATTATCAAAGTTTGTTTCTTTCTCCGAGTAAAAAGTATAAGTGAAGGTAGTAGTACTGAAATTTGAGAGATTGATTGAAGATTTTAACTGATAAAGGACTTTTTCACGAACAAAATAGTTCATGGAGCCTAAATATAGAGCATGAAATACACCTATCAAAAAAAAAAAAAAATAAACATGGAAACCTTCAGATAAATTCAACAGTACGCTGCTATCGATAGACAAATTCCCTAATTCCGCAGAAAAATGTCTTAAAACTGGACAAAAAAAACCATCATCACTTGAAAATTCTAACATCACTTTCAAAACTATTAATCAGGTACAATACATCATACTAAGTATTAAGTCTGAATCAAAGAGACATGAAGTTAAATCAGTAGCAGCTAAAGCTCCATTGAGATTTCATTATACAAATACAAGTTAAAATGCTAACTGAAAAGGGAAAGAAAAGGCCTGGAAAAGGCTTATAGAGAACTTCCCATAATGTTATTGCAGATACTGAACAAAATAGCAAGTTGCACAAAGCCATACCTGGGTATGAAAGAGGGGCATTCATAGACTGCAGATAAAGAGGGTCTTCTGAAAGCTTGGACAAAATAAGATCAATAGCTTGCATCTGTTCCCCAAATGAACCTGTCAGTGTCACTATCCGGTCTGTCAACCCAATATAATTATTGTCCTGGGGGGAAATCTTTATGCCAGCTCCAGAGTCTTCGATAAATGACCTGTTCAGAGTAAACACACAACCTTGATAAAATAACATAAAAAAAGTGATACTACTGTAAATCATCTGCTAGGCTAATAAAAATAACATGATTGAATCATAGAACAGTAAGGAAAACATAAAACAACTATGCAACTGCAGCCACCTCAGGGAGTCAGGGACATGGAAGCACCCATGAAAGACATCCATATCAAAAACTAGCAAGTGAACCCATACATTACGTCAAAGTGCAAGACACAATGTTTTTAAAAGGGGCTTGTTCATGCTATCACTGAAGACATGAGCGTGCTACAAGACATTGGCTTCCCTTGGAGAGCCTGCTCATTCTGCAAGGTTTAAACTTCGAACTAATACAAAAAGCAAGTGTCGCAGCGTGGAAAGCGAGTTAAGTTCTTGGCACTAGTATTCAGCAACGCTTTGCACATTTTAAAAAATACGTTTCCCTTTCAATTCGAACTAACTTTTCCATTTCTTCTAGCATCAAATTTGGCCGTATTATTATAGAAAAAACTCTATACATACCTACTAGTGCACAGTTTATCATTTTGCTAACCAGTGGCTTGAGGATACTCCTGGACTTAGGCTTTCCCCTTCAAGGTCAATTCTAAACCTAGTGAAAAGGGTATCTTACAAGAAAAATAAATGGAGATTTGTAAAATTCAATTGAGCAGTTTCTTGCCAAACACCGGACTCTAATCTTTCCCTATCGACATATTGCCCATTGTTTATGTTTAGTTTCTTTCTGTAATTCAGGTTAATATAATAAATAAGTAAATTTAGAGTTAGTGAGGTAAAGTTCAGTAAATTATAATCAGGGAGACTCTGAACTCCCCTTTCACACCCCAAAAAAATGCCCTTGATCACATTGACATAGTGGGAATAGATATCAGCTAAGGTAGAAAAGTATCACAAGCATATTATATACTCTCTCTGTTATTTTTCCATTTCACTAAATTTTGACTTTTGACACTATTTAGAGTTAAGAGTTTGACCTTTGAAAAATCGTAATATAAAATTGAAAATATTATAAAAATATAATCATGCCAAAGTATTGTTAAATACAAATCTAATCAATCAAAGTTAATAATATTTCAATATAATATCATGAGTTACCAAAGTTTAAGAATGAATTCTACATTTGAGAGTCACAAAAAATTTGCTGCCATAAAAGAAGACAATTTTGAAATCCATGTATAAACAGTTCACATTTGAAAATAGGGAAACATATGAAAATAGTGCTTCTTTTCTTCAGAAACTACTCACCATCCTCCCACAACCCCCCCCCCCCCCCCTTTCCGTTCTTCGCAAACAACTAAAAACTTATTTAGATAGAACATCCAGAGGCCAAGAAACACATGTTCCTTAGTATTTTATCTATTTGTCATCACACCAATCAAAACCACTATTCTTCCATGTCTCGTAAACCCCTCCATATATATTTATTTCGGATTCAAACTTCACTTGTCATTAAAACTTGAAAGCCAGATATTTATTTAAAAAGAACACCCCGAGACACATGCTTCTCACTTTCTCAGTATTTTGTCAAATTGTCCACTCACCAATCAAAACAACTTCTTCCATGTCTTATAAGCCCCTAAATATATATTCGTTTCGATTTTCAAACTTCACTAATCATAAAAATTTGAAAGTTCAAAGTATGGAGATGAAGTGCTTGAGCCAAGGCTTCGATCGTTCGCCATAGTAAGATACCTTGATGAACTATGAAAGGGGACAGGGAGGGGATGATGGGTTCCTGAGTTCCAGGAAAGAAAGAAAGGTTCAAAGAACTTACATGACTAGAATCGAGAATATGTCAGAGGAGGGACTAGTAAAAGCTCCCCGAATAAGTCTATAACGATCTAGGACCCTCTTTTTGTTTGTTTTTTTTAGTACATAAAGAGGGGTAAGCCCCATGATCTGGGACTCTCTGAGCACACTCTATGTAAGAGTCCTTTTCTGGCTCTTGCTGCTTCCTATATATTCCATAGTCACCAAAGTTGTTGTGTTACTTCTTCCTTCCTTCTCACTTTGGTGTGTCACTCTGGTCCTATATGTAGCGCCATAATCCATTATCCCATTTCTTGAGTTACTTACTTGCCACAATCACTATCTTGTTTTACTCAGCTTCTATTGCAACACTAACTTCATTGTTATATTACTACAGCTTTTTATCACCAAAAAAATGTAGCGACACCACTGCATACATCTCAACCTCCAAAAATCCATCAACTCATCAAGAGACCTATGTTATGTAGGTCCACAGTCAAAATTACAATGGGTATGACTGACTGACATTACCCTTCAACGAACACTAATTACATCACAAAAACTAGAGATTTAACAACTGAACTTCTCAACTGACTGATGTGACGGAGCCTAGCTTTATTAAAAGTTCCACACTCAAGCGGCTTTAATATGATTAAATGCAAATAGAAAATTCTAAGATACAAGGGAATCCAAGAGAGGACATACTTTATGGTGGCTCCACTCTTGCCAATGATGGCCCCACAGCAGCTGTTAGGAACAATAAGTCTCACTTTTGCTCTTTGGTCAACATCATCCCCGTCTTCAGGTTGAATCTGATAAACAAACGTGAACATTAGATCAAGTTCACTGTCTAACCATGTATCTAAACTTCCTAGCAACAAGTACCTCACTAAGCAATTTATTAAGTATAAGGTCCATCGCCTTCAGCACATCATCAATCTTTCCAGAAATCATTATTATTCTATCAGCTGTTCCTGGAAAAAATTCTTGATTACGAGACAACTGGATTCGTGCACCAGAGTCTTTCTGAAAATCTGTGATTGTTGAGCCACCTTTGCCAATAACAGAACCAGCAGAAGCATTTGACACAAGGAACTTGATGTAGGTAGGCTTCTCCATGTAATCTGAAAACAAAAATTACCAGGTAATACAGATAGTTAGTTGAGATCAGAACAAACAAGTGATCAAGCATGTACATAAAAGAGCAATTATGTCACTGTAAGAGATAAGAAACACCAAAAGTGAAGATAACTGTTGAACCATGAGGTGTACCTCCTGTATTTTGATCTTATGTATCTATTCTGAATTTATATATCTTATTTAAAAGGAAAATTTGCAGAGAATAATCCCAACTATTGGCGTATGATTTAAAACAATCCCAACTATCGTTTATTATAGAGCAAACCCAACTTGTACTCATTTTTGCAGCCACTGCTCCCGAAATTTCCGAACCTAATTGACCACCCTAACCTTAGTTTTAAAAGGCGTGAGGCGCAC
>CAAKMY010003218.1:0-12071 GCA_901111285.1 Corrigiola litoralis
GGCCACCTCCCACAGGGTTCTCGTTAGTTCTTTTCACTTTCTTATAAAGAGGTAATGGGACTACTTGTATTATAAGTAAGTCAACCAGGAAATACTGAGGGCAAGATATTCCGAAGCAAAAGGCTCTTGCTGACAGGATACTGTATATGATTGCCAAGCAAAAAGTATGAGATGATGTAGATGCTCGTCGCATGTTATACATAGTTTTCCTATTTTTTTAGAATGTCTTCCTTCTTTCCGCCGTGAAGACAAACACCTCTTATTTCTTGAAACTTCTTTTTGTCATTTATATCTTAAAAGGGCCAAGGGTTACAATAAAAGCCGCCAAGTTACAGTGCAAATTCAAGTCCCAATGATCCCCGAACTCCAAGTGAAGTTTTACCGGTAAAGCTAAGAAGTTGATTAAGAACCAACACTTTTTCTCCCTTTTTTGGTGGGGTAAAGAAAGTTTTACCACAAATTCAGAGACCAGATTGCATTGATATTAATATGCTCCAAATACAAGGCAGTAATCTTCATCGCTAAAAACTCTCGATATGTCACATATCCATTGCATCCTTCAAAAGCACGATTAAGCTTTGATTTAGAAGAGAACCCACTCCCCCAATTAAAAGGGTCAAGCCTCTCCGTAGGGAGTGCATGAAGCAAGCAAGCTACACAGGGAATAAAGAGGGGGAATACAAGATTGGAACACATTTTTTTTCTATTGTTAATAAGTCGCTTAACAAGGATAAGAGTAATATAAGGCAAAACAAAATTCCTGCACATGTAAATCAAAAGTGATGCATAGAACTTCATACCTTACACGATGAAGCAACAATCTTTCCCTCATGGTCACAACATAAAGAAAACAGCTCGTTCCCATGACCATACAGCTTGTGCGACTCCGGCCATAGCGTATGCCATGCTATTTGCTCCTCAATAGGAGGTTCCGTCAATGTAACTGGTACCGCTTCAGGAACAGTTTCAAGTGTGTCAACCACTTCATTGTCCTGTCTTTCTATGGTCCCTTGTGCAGCTGTACATGATACATATTTCACATTAGATTTAACATCAAACACCATAAGAAATGCACGCAGTTCTTAAACGCTGGCATTGGTGCAACAAGTGCATCTTGAATAACAAGACAGCTAAAGAGGAATGAAGAGAAAGGGCAAGGAGTCACCGTGGACATATATAGGCTTTTGCGACAAACCAAGAGCAGACATATTTGCCCCTAAGATTTGAACATCCTGTTGAATGTCTTCTTGGACATCAGATTCTGGAGAAACAGCACAGTTCAATGTCTTTAGAAAAGACAATGGAGCTTCAAATACTCTGGCAACTTTCTCATCAGCTCCACTTACAAAGCGGTAGTTCCCCTTCCCTTGGATAATTGTCACACAATTAATGTCATGACCATGAACTTGAGGACGAGCAATTTCATGCCACAAATTCCTACCTCCCACATGACTCAACCATGGAGCGAATATACGAGTTGTCTGCAATTTCGAATTTCAAATCAAATCCTTCTTTATTATCATGGAGGAATTCAAAGCACCAAAGTAAAAGCTAAACCCACTCTTCCAGAAAACATTAACACAAACATCTCCTAACGTGGACCACATTGATACGAAAAATGCAGACAGCCTTGGCCGAATTGGACAGTCCAAGAGGCTGTCACCGAAGTGAATAGTAATTGCATTATAAGCAATCACAAAGCAAGAGAAGTCGAAGGAATCCAACAATTTAATCCAAAGTAGAAATTTAGAAGTATAAGAGATGACAAACTGGAGTAAAATTCCATCCAGGAATTTCGGGTTCTTAAGTCACTTATAAATCACAGTTTACAGCTGACCAAAATGGTTTCATATACATTACAAATTCAATCTTGATAAACGACAATTTGTTCCTCTGGCAGCTAAATCGGTTAAGAGGAAGCTAATTGTGGAGTGACAGCTGTCTGTACCAAGTTTTTGGCTCTCTGTTTCCTGCTCAAATGCACTCCCTGTGTTACCTTCTCCAATTAGTTACTATGGTCCAAGTGCTTTTGATAATTCTGTCATTTATTAAAGCCCACAACCATTAAGATGCCAACTCGTCAATTACATTCCCTTATTCAAAGTTTCTTAGTAAGATGTGGAAAATATGAATCTCTTTCACATAGTAAGGTCTAATACTACTTAAAACTTCTAATACTCTTAGAAATATATCACCAAACAAAATAAAATGGTGTAATACCAATTCCTATTAGGATGCAGTTCACAATTCATGCGATCTGAACAGCTAGGCATCACATGTTTCAGGTAGGCTACCCGACCAATGCAACACCCTATAAAGCATGGACAGTGGAGGAAGTTACCTTTACTGTCCTGTTTTGAGAATAATCTTTCATTGCCTTCACATTGACAGAACAACCCTAGACAGTGTGGGTTATTAGCCCAAATAAGAGCTATCAGCCAATGCAATGAACAACAAGCAGTTTATATTTTCTCGTTAGCGAAAAGAGTCCCATGCTTCAACTGCTTATATGGGTCTTAGTGTTTGGAGTGTCAAAAAAAGGTAGGCAATGCAGATCAGCATTGTTGTCCGATGGCTTCTTGATATGGCCCACCATTAGCAACCATAGAATGCACAACTGTACACTTTGTCATTGACTTTCTTTGAGTCAGTCATTGGCATCTAGATGTAAGAACAAATTCACTCCCAATTTTTTTTCACCAGGGTAGTGGACAATTTGACTGCGGTGAGGTGATCAGAAAATGATTTATCAATCCCAACAACACAGATAAACCAAATCTAGCGCATCATTGTCCAAACAACAAGTTAGACGATAATAAAAGTGGCAAGATAGGTACACAATGCACATCAGCATAGTTGTTCAGAGAGCTCTTGAGTATGTCACATCATTAGCAACCGTAGAATGGAAAAGAAAAACTCCGTCGTTGAAAACATTCAGTCACAGACATATAAGTTAATTGTTAAGGGAAGTGGGTAGCGCCATGAGATTTGAAGATGATTTTTCAATCACAACAGCACAAATAAATTAAATCTAATTCATCATTGTACGAATAATGAGCCTTAGATGACATTGAGCCATTAATTGAGACAAACGTCAGGTCAATCTGACACCTGTAACCGCAAACCATTGAACTTTTATCATTGGGTTATAGTTGCTTAGAGTCCCGGCCACTGTACTATATCTCCTGAAACATTTGTACCTCAGTCCATATTTATGAAAGGTAAATGAAGGACCTCTGACCAACAATGATTACACTTTCCCAACATAGTTCCACTATAATTGGGCATTCCAAAGGGTGGTCGAAATATAGGATCGAGGACATCTTATCTCAAAAGAAATGGAAGATTACAGATCAAATGTTGCACACGGGCATGACTTGCTTGGCAAGTACTGATATCTAAATTCTAGACTAGAAGTATCCTTCGTGTAACTTAGGCCAATGAACAAATATTTTGTTCATCCCACTCTCTCTCATCTTTTCTCACTCCTCCACATCATCTTTATTCATCTCATATACATAACACTATTTATCATCTTAACCATGAACAATATAAAGTTCATTCATCCTTCTCTTACCTACTTTTTTTTATCTATATTGACTGGTCCATAATACTGCTAGTATAGGCTTGAATTACTGTTGTTGTGATATGGAGTGAGCAGCGCATGATTTAATATTCTAGAACTTATCACAAGTATGCTAACCTCACTCAGGGCCCACCAACGAGTAACCGTTATTTTGTTCGGCCTGCCGAACAAAATCATGAATGTTCATGCAACGAGCCATCATTATTCATGGTTAAGAGAAATTTGTTCTGTTCGTTGAATGAATACTTCCCATGAACATAATAGAATTCATTGATAAGAATGCTCTTAAGGACTGAAGTAGTAAAATAGAAGATTCAATACCAGAATGATACATTTTAATTCACGTGGTGTTTGGATAAGGATCTTCCCTATAGGGATATTTGAAATGAAAGATTGTAAGAGAACCTTCACTTAGAAAAGTCTTATTTTATAGAGTTTAGTTTTCTTTTGAAGAGGGAACAAGGAACAAAAAGAGGGATATTAAAAATGACACTTGTTTAGGTGTCATTTAGAAAGAATCCCTCTTTAACATCCCAGGACTTTTAATATTCCTCTTCTGATTTTAGTCAAACATGGATCTTTATAAACTAGACTTTGAAAGTCTCCATTTCATAAAAAAAAAAAAAAAAAAAAATTCCCTTTGAAGGTCCCTACCCAAACAGAGTTCATGGAATTAGTGGATGATCCATGCATGTTCATGCTGACCAGCTGCAAAATTTTAAATCCTGATTGAGCATTACGATTTAAGATCATGCAAATGTTAAATCAGAATATTCTTTGCAGCAAAGGTGGTAGAGACTTCACAAAAAGTTTTCAAAAAGAAACCTAAAAAGCAACTCATTTTCACTTTGTGAAATAAAATCAGACCTGTCATGACTTCGGCAGTCCCGAAAGCAAGCACAGCAAATTCAACTTGTTTTAACATTCAGTTCATGAATACATTGGTTTTAGAACAAAATCTAAATGTACCATAGGAAGATTCATACAGCCATATATCATTCCTATGCAACGGAAATTACAGAAATCATGAACAAGACAGGATTCAGTCCACAAAGCAAACATACCTGATCATGACTCACTGATAGCAAGAATTTACCAGACCTAGCCCATGAGATATCAGATACAGCTGCATAGTGCCCAGAAGGGACCTTTTGGGGCTGCCAATTCTCAGAATCAGTACCAACATTTTTCCAGTGATGGAAAGACCCACCATAGCCATGCGCAAGAATGGCATCACCATTTGGACCCCAATGCCCCCCATAAAATCCCAAAGCACAGTGGCTAAGCTCCCCAACGGTAACAACATTCATCCAGATACCAGAAGTCCTCTCTGGTTGCCAGATCATCATTGTTTTGTCCATGGATGCAGACAAAATGCTTTCAGGTTGCATATATCCTGTCTTTTCTGCAGATGCAATTGCTGGTGGCTGCCACTGAACTGAATACACCCAGTCTTCATGCCCAATAAGGAGAGACTCCAAAGATATCTGATATGAGGATGAGCCAGCAACAAGTACAGGACCCTCAATGTAAGATGCCAAGCCTATGACACTCTTCGTTACAGTATTATGTGAGGTTTCAGATAAAACCAATTTCCATATGCGTATAGTTTTGTCCTGAGATGAGCTCACTAGTAGTAAAGTATCTTTGTTCCCGTCAGCGCCTAACGGCAAAGAGAAGTCCAAACTTCGTATCCAATCTGAATGCCCCTTAAGTTCACAAGCACGGACAAACTGTTTCCAGAAATTAAAATAAGAAAGGGAACAATTCCACATTATAAATTTTGACCCCAAATCAAAAGAGACCAAACCAGGAACAAAAATTAGAAGTAAAAATAAAGAAAGAAAGAAAGAGACGCCAACTACCCATACCTTGCCTGTCCTCTCTCCACAATATAGATGAACCTTGTTATCCAGACCTCCCATGGCCAGGACCACATTCCCTGTATTACCCGGTAACTCTGATAAAGCCAGCGCAACCATAGTTTTTGTACCAATAGAGAGAGAGTCAAGATGTGACAATTCACAGTCCCCTGAAAATAAACAGATCACTACAAGAATCAGCACCTGCATAAAGAAGAACAAGTACAACAAGCACATCTAAGAAAAGACACAGGAATATATGATAAAAAGCTCAACTTATTACTGATATCTATTGAGTATTTAACAAACTTAATCAAGCTACTACCTAGCATAAATGGCTGGATGATTCGGTAAAATATCTGAGCAGAAGTTCCTTGCACATAAAGGACATTCATTTTCTAATTACAGGACCTTGTATTTAAGTCTGATACAAATGGTGCATGGTATATTCAGGAACCCAATCTTGATGACCGTGGAAAGATGAAAGGGCCAAGTAAGTTATTAAATCTTATATATTATCTATATTCTATTCATCTTGTATTATTGTATGCAATTTCTTTCATATTAACTTATACTTGCGTCTAATTCTAAACAGCAATTTGCTATAGATATTCTTGATCCCAACATATGATACATTGAGGTGTACAAAGTTGATGCACGTTTGAAGAAATAGTCTATTTGTTAGATTATCTTTAATACACCAATCGTTGTTTTGTGAAGATCAAGCAAATAATGAGGTAAATCTCATAGATCCAATAACATGAAACTAAGAAAGCTTTAATAATGATCAGGAGCTACTACAGATAAATAAGCTCTGCATACGACAATCAGGACATGAGGATATGTTACTACTAGAGTCAAGGAAGAGAGCATCATCTTGTGATCACAGGAACTTTATGAAAGGTGCTTCGGCAATCATGACTATATGAAGGCGTATTCTCTTAAATTTATAGAAGGTCAACCCAACAGAAAAAGGCCTACGTTGAGTTAGCCCAAGTCCAATATACTCCAAAATTTCACGGAAAGCCTTCCAAAATGAATTAAATGATAATGATCTAACATATTATGCGTGAGTTGTCTTTAAATTTTATCTTTGGAAGGTGAAAATCTTGATGAACATCTACATTCTCCATATGCCTTCTGTCCACCTTCCTCCAGCCTTTTCCCTAATGCATAGCATACAGCTTACCCTTCAAACTGATTCGCTAACCAATCCCTCCAACTTCTTCTTCACACTTCCTCTTTCATTGTCCACGTACCATGTCTAGATCAAGTACCCCCACTCGCCCTCCCCAAATTGGTTTTTATTCTCTTCCTCCAAATTATCTATTACAACTGATAAATAAAGGAAGCGTAAGGAACCATTGTTCACTTATTGAGGATTAATTACATATCAACAGAATTTGCATTAACCACCTTGTTAGGGTTTATAGCAACAATTCAACATACAAATTAGCTTGGACAATTTCTACAGCTTATGAGCTAAAATTCAAGGACCAGCCACGTAGCCGAAGACTAG
This sequence comes from Corrigiola litoralis, assembly GCA_901111285.1. Lineage (NCBI taxonomy): Eukaryota > Viridiplantae > Streptophyta > Magnoliopsida > Caryophyllales > Caryophyllaceae > Corrigiola > Corrigiola litoralis. The sequence goes on from CAAKMY010003218.1 coordinate 6,968, forward strand.
ACAGACCATAATGACAAAATATGACAAGAAAGAAAGACCAAGCCAGCTAGCAAGACTTCTCCTAAACAACAACAAATGATGACCATTAAAGGTTTATCAAGAGAGGTCCATCAGCCAAAATCCTAACTATACCTGTTTTGAGAATAATCACAATGAAACATGGTCTAAAGAAAGGACAGCATTAAGAGCAGAAGCACCAAATTAGATCCTGGAAAACATTCCAAAACAGTTCTAGTATAAAGAGGGGGGGGGGGGGGAGCGACGGGGAAATGGAGAGGGAACAGATGTAGTAGTGACCACAAACTGATTGAAAATCCCAACTCAGAGACATAGAAGGGAAATCTACACGACGAGAAAACAAAGGGGTAGCCCGAGACTCAGTCCAATGGAAAATGTGATTAGTCTTAGCACATGAGAGTTCTTGTGGGGTCTGCAGTTTGCTACATGATATCTGAAGCAGCGCCTTAATCTCCTACGAGAGCTATATCTTTGGCGACCTCTAGTTAGGTCCGCCGTAAGCACCCCTTAACTCTTCTTAAGAGTTGGGACTACTCTACTCTTCCTATCCGTTCTGTTAGCATCAAGATCTTCCTCTTAACTTGTGTGAATGACCAACAGATCACCTCTAGAGTCCCACCCTCCAATAAAAGACACACCCAACTACCTTACCTTTAATCACTTCATTCTTTGAGTACCACTCTTGATGAACAGCACATCCGAAAAAGAATCCTCAAATCTATCACCATGTACTTCATAATTGATAAATGATTGATCCATCAGTCTAATTAGCACTCAAAAGTTAATGATTGACCTGTATCACTTGACGTAAATGACTAAAAGATTCGGCTTGTCCTTGGAGTAATGCCAAAGCCCAAAAGCTACTGGAATCCGAAAGCTTTGTAACAAAAGTCAATACCACAACTGCAGGAATCACAGTCCTCCACGTCAACTGTATAGCAAGAAAGCTCTAAATTTGTATGCCTTATCCTATCCTGGGTAGAGAATATACAATTACACCTTCCTCCCTTCGCTTTCCAATTTGTTCACTCATTAGATTCAATAATAGGTTCAAATCCCCTCCTCCTCTCTCAACTTCACATGACATACTACGTCATAGGAGTCGTCTCCAAGCTTCTTTGTCTTGCAACTAGCGCATAACTTTACAGATCCCTACATTATCATCTATATATTTCCAGATATATAGAGGATGTTCCTCATCAACAGAAGCACTATAAGTAAAATTCACACTTTTGGCAAACCATATTTCAAAAAAGAAGATCAAAGGCAGATATAGACAAAGTGACAAAGGCAGTAGCCTCATTGGACACATTAGGATGCAGGTATAGTGAGGGTCTTTCAATATACATCTAACTCCTACAACGCACAAGCAAGCCGAACCAGGCAATCATGGCACTATGGCAGTTAACAAACTTGAAATTTCAGTTCCTTCATGTTTTGAAAGACATACAAATCCAGAAACATCCTTGGTCCAAACCAAAGTGGCGTTCTGTCAAAACTAATCTAGAGAGGGAAATGGCGAACAGAGTACAAAAAATATGGATAACACAAGAATATAAAGTCAAAAAAGGCCTAATGATGAAGCTTTTGATAACACAGAAGCTTAGAGCAAAAAATTTCAACTACTACCTTATAAAAGTATCTACGATCCACATGAAGAACACATGGCCACGAAGAAAGGTGTTGCCAGATAAGTGCATATGACCATATCTACTTGCAGAAAACCTAAAACGGATAAATACCTCATAAGGAAACAAATACGGACATAGTGTTAAATTGAAATTACCTCCAGCAGTCAGTGGCAGGATGATTTCCCAGATGTTAACGATACCGTCAGAAGACGTAGATGCAAAAATTGCTTCATTTGCAGACAACATAATCCCAGAAATGCATGTAACACCCTTTTTGTGTTGTTGTGGTACAGTCAAGACATGCCTCCACTGTAGTTAGAAACAAAAGAAAACATTATACTTGGCCAACAGAATTATGCAGTAGACGGAAAACTTCAAAAGAACCCTTGGCTTGTCTCGCAAACAAGCACAACATTCCCAAATCTCTTGCTGTCTCTCTTGCGCGCTCTATCTATGATTTCTATATACACATAAAACATTTCATACCTCTTATGCACACTAAATCCTTAACTTCAGTTATTCCATCCTCTCCCCCCCCCCCTCTTTCTCCCAGCTAAATCTTATGGAGTATTATGAGATCTTAATAAAACCACTGGATGTTTTCTCGTCATTTCATAATGAGAAATGTCAGGTTTTCCCTCCAATTAAATGATAGTGCTCCATACAGATACATTGTGATATTATAATCAGAAATATAAAAAGTACTACTCATATGTAGTAAATGAGGCTAATGAGCAACTTCTGTGATATCGAAATGTACAGGTAGCTTATGGCTTCAGGGTATCTAACATAACATATTAGCTCCTACCATGGACTTGGTATAAAAAAAATTTACAACCTAAACAATTTATTGGGAGAGACCGTTTATTTTTATGATAAACGTAGATGAGCTCCTTCCAAGTTAAGTTAGGTGAATCTCCCTAAAAGCCCAAGCTAAATCATAGTTATACTATCTTTGTTGGGCAGCATAGAGACTGTCTACTTTTATACCCTAAAAGCGCCCAAGCTAAATCATGGTTATATTGTCTTTGTTGGGCCAACATGGACTCCGTCTATTTTTATGATAAAAATAAACGGTCTCTCCGAAGAGGCGAAGACCAATTGTACAACCTAAAGCCTACAAGAGCCTGTTCTTTTCATCTTATTCTATCACATCAATACCATCTACTTTTCAAATATTTGAACGTATGCAAATGGATGCATTAAGAGGAAACGATACAATGGATTAAAGGAATCAAGGTATAAGTGTACAAGATTACACGGAGAACCGGCTAGGTCACAAGGTTCATAAGACAAGCCAAGTAGAGACTGTATACTTTCCATAACTTTTACCTGCTCACACAAATACAGAGTCCTGGGAGAGACCGTCTACTTTAAGCCATGCTAGCCGAACGAAGGAATATAAATTTCTAAGTTGATTCAGGCTTGGAAGAATCTTTAGTTGATTTAATTTACAAGGAGCTCATCTAGACGGTCTTTTCTAAGAATTTGTGAATAAGCTATAGGATTATGCAACTTAAGATCAGCAAAGGTACCTTTTTGTCAATTAAAGAGTACTCCCACAGCATGATTGAGCCATCAGTATCACCAGAAAGCAAATAATGCAGCTCCAATTGCTGAGCTGCATAGCAATTATAGTTACATCAAAAATTACAAAAAGTCTTGGATGAGACCGTCTACTAGACAGAGCCATGTTGGCCAATAAAGGTATATAAATCTATAACTCGACTTGGGCTTCTAGAGAGCTTTAGTAAATTTAGCTTGTCAAGAGTTCGTCTAGTAGACCGTCTTTTCTAAAAACTTGTGCAAAAACTAAACCCCCATCTGGGTGACTAGTTGAAGACTTTTTCCTCAAAAATATGCTGCAGACGAAAAAAAAGACATATTTGAGCTCAACACAAACTAAGGCTCAACTGCTCAAGTAAATAAAGCACAAACCTTTAAATGCAAATTTGGCAGAGGGGAGCCAATAAGTAGAGTTAACAGCACCCTTATGCCCAGGGAGTGTAGTCAATATTTGGGCAGTCTGCAACACAAACAGTACAAGAAATGAATGAATGAAGAATGAAATCACTACCCAGTTCATGAATTTGCTAAAGTATACTGTATACGTGTATTGAGTAGCAGAAGAGAGAAGAGCTGACATGAGGGCAGAAAATAGCGACAGCGTTATGGGCACCAAAAGAGACCAAACCAGAAGCGCCCCAAGAGACATTGTTGACAATCCTGTTGCACCCTGCTCCTATGAACACTCTCTCTACCTCACAGCTGCTACTATTATTACTATTCTTCATGTTTCTTGTTTATGCCTTACCAAACTAATGGGGCGTTGGTATTATACTCCTTTTTTTTTTTTTTGAAACAGTTGTTATTATACTCCTATGTAGAAGTGAAATGAAGTGGTACGGCGAGCGTGGGGTGGGGTGGGGGGGGGTGGGGTGGGGTGTGGAGGTTACCTGTTTGAGAAGAGAAAGCTCGCCTTGTAATTAGACTGTTTTTTTTTTTTGGGTATGTTAAAACGCAGCACGAATTTGATTAAACACAGCACGATTAAAAATATTTTGCCATTGAATTTCCTTTATTATCCTTCTTGTATTTTCTTGTTTTCAAGCCTTTTCAAATGTCTCTACCTCCTTGAAACCCAAGTTTTGGAAGAAGCTCCACCCCATCACACCCCCCACCCCCTAACCCCACCAACCACGTCTCGTCTTTCATACTCGGTGAACGCTTGATATTCGCGGAAAAGAGGAACAACATGTCAGATAACTCCTATTTTGAGGTACATACTATAACCCGACCTCTTTATGTGTTAAAAAAACGTCGACGATATCGGACTGTCGGGTCATGTCGGTTAGATCTGGCCGTCAACCAAACAAGCAATGTCGGCAAGGAAAACCGACAATCCTTTAAGGAAAGTCGGCCAGCCCAGCCGACAGTTTTCCAAAGGATGTCGGTTGACCAGGCCGACACTCCTTCATGAACTGTCGGATGGGTCAGCCGACACTCCCTCATCAACTGTCGGCTGGGTCAGCCGACACTCCCTCATCAACTGTCGGTTGGGTCAGCCGACACTCCCTCATCAACTGTCGGCTGGGTCAGCCGACATTCCTTAAGGGATTGTCATTGATCCCTGCCGACAATATGAGAAGGTTTTTCCGTAGTGCTTGCCGACATACCTAATTGTTCTATCTTTTACTCCCTCAACTCTTCGCAGCTGATTTATTATTGTTATATTTAATGCAGGATGTTGAAATGGAGGAACCGCCGGATGAAGAAATTGAGTTCCCAAATGTTGGTTATTTGTTTGTACCTAATAAGAGTTTCAATACGCGAAAAGAGGCAGAAGCTTGGGTAAGGGAAATCGGAGTTGAATATGGTATTTTTTTTTGCTGTCCAGAATTCTTTCAAGGATCGTGTTTTGATGGGTTGCGAGTGTAGTGGGAAGTATAGATATG
>CAAKMY010003261.1:2887-21693 GCA_901111285.1 Corrigiola litoralis
ATGGTAGAGTATTCATGTGGTATTACCTTGGGCATCATAGTGTCAGACGCATTTCTGCTGTTGCCTCACTGCACCTTGTGCCAAGGTGCGGTTTTTTAGACTAAGCGATGAGCTAGGTCGACCTGTAGTTTGGATCAGAGCTTTTTAGGGTTGGAAAATTAATGTAGCTTAAGGCTTTGTTTGGTTTAACGGAAAACCATTTTCAATGAAAATATGCTTATAGGAGAGATGTGTGTTTTGTGATTGAGATGTTTGATAGGGAGTTGTGTGCGCTGTGCAGAGTGGTAGAGTCGTGGAGATTGTACGTCACAGTGTCAGATGCTCAGTTGCTTTTCTGCTGGTGCGTCACTGCACCTTATGCCAAGGGGCGGTAATTTAGACTAAGCGATGAGCTAGGTAGACCGGTAATTTGGCCCAGTATGAAGTGATGGACTTATGCTTATTAGGGTCGGAAAATTATTGCAGGTTAAGGCTCTATTTGGTTTGACGGAAAACCATTTTCAATGGAACATATGTTGATAGGAGAGACGTGTGCCTGAGATGGGAATTGAACCCTGCTTGGTAGTAAAAAGTCTGCCTCTTAAGCGCGACGTGCGGCTATGCATCAACCCAATCACTTTCGTGTAACCCAAATGTAGCAGGGTCAGGAAGGGCGCCCTGCGCAGGGCAAGCTGAGGTGGCCTTTGCTCATTATACCAGTTTAAAAATGCCTCATAATTGACAGAGGAGAGGGAGAGCAGTACGAAACTAAATTTGCTCAGCTTGAAGGGTTTGGAGGCTTTTTGAGCATGTTATTGTTTGACGGAAAATGTTTTCCAAGTAGAATACTTTCCTGATTTCTGTTGTTAGGCGGGGGCCAGAGGGGAAAAAGGAGAAATGAAGACTGATAATGAGAAATCCCACATAAGAGTTCATTAGCCTTTTCCCATGAAAGAATGCTGTGTTTTTGTCATCTCTCACTGTCTTCTCGTCTCCCCTCTCTTCTCTCTTCCTCCTTCACAAACAAATCTCGGTGTCTCTTTCCATTGAACCAAAAATTTGATTTTTTTTTTCTAACTCCATTTTTCGGCTGGGAAATATTTCTTTGGAAAACAATTTTCCCTGAAAACAATTTATGTCAAACCAAATAGAGCCTGATTGTAAAGGTTTCCATCTGTAAACTTGTGGCTGGAACCCAAAGAGTAAAGTATGTACGGTTAAAAAGTGCAAACAGGTGGGTGGAGGCTTCACTGTTAAAAGGCAGGCTACAATCCATTTACCTGTTATAAAGTGTGTTTCTTCATAGTTGAAGGAAAATATTTCATTCTTTGTATTTTATTGCATGATACGTTAGGCACCTTTTTTATATCCCAACTTCTACCATAATAAAGTTTACAAATGCCATATAATAAGGTTATAATTTAAGAAACATGTTTGACAAAAAATAAATAAACATCATTTATGAAATAGGTTTTGCAGATCATATGATATAAATATAAATTATTTTATAGAAAAAGTTGCTTGAAATTTAGAAAGATGTCTTGTATGTGAGAAGTGTGCATCTTCGTCTTTATGCTCCTCGGCTTCAGGGATCCTTGATGTGCACCTTTTGAAACTAGGAACCTCCTGGATGATTATCTTTGTGATTGTTTATTTCGAGAAACCAACAAAGTCAAACATTGGTTGTTTAGTGCTTTGAGTTGGTCTTGCAGCATGTACAACCTGTGGTTGTTCCTCACTTGCGATTTGTGAGGAAGGTCAGCTTGTGATGTTTGAAGTTTTAGTTGTATAGAATTTGTCTTTTATATAGGAAATTCCTTATTGGTTACAGGTGGAAGGCAATTTTAACTTCATGTGGGCATTGGAGGTCATAGAAGAAGCAAACTGCTGTTTTCTAGTAATCGATAGGTTTCTGTGTGTGCTAACAAATTTATTCATCTGCAACTCAATTACCCAGAGAAAAATTTCGACTGGTCAGCTCTGCTGTATTATACATATGTCAATTATCATTGCACTAGCCAACAGAATTTTCAAAGTCAGTTGTAGTATATATAAAGTATAGTCTGAACTCTGAAGACTTTGATGTAGGGCGGATTATGTATCTTCTGTTTATTAGACTGCTCTGATAAATGGTATCTTTTGCTAGGTTGTGAATTAAATTGGTATTCTCTTGTTTTTAAGTTTCTTTTTCTAGTGGAGCCATCAGATTCACCATTCTTTGGCTTTGTGGTATAACGGTCAGTGGAATAAATTAATATGGGTCGTTAAACTGTCAGTAGTGCTTCTTACGTTTCACGAAGTAGCCAACGAAAACAGCCTCTTTTGTGTATAAGGTTGCTTATATCTGACTGCCTTTATTCCGCTTCGTCTGGAGATTTTTAAGGTGTAGGGGTAAATATTCATGTCAATATAGTTTCATTATATCATTTTTAGAGGATGCCTTTCTGGATGTCAGTTAATTTATGAAGATGATTATTGTAATGAATAGCGTATCAACACATAAATGATCGAATTCATGTTTTATCTTATAGTCATTGCTCTAACACAATGCTGAATATCTATTTCCTATCGTTCTTGACAGATTAAAGCTATGAAGGATTCGTACTTTGCAGATCTTAATGAGATGTACCAGAAGATTTCTAGTAAACTGCAGCAGGTATTCTGGATTGCATTTGATTGTATGCTAACAAATCTATTCTTCCATTTTTTTTTTGTTTTGATGTGAAAATAAGAATATTATCAAAGCACATAAGTTTGGAGGAGAAGAATTCCTCTAAGCTTAATAGATACAACTTTGCCCAATTCCATTAAATAGCAACTGTGATTCTAGTCATCTATATTCTTGCTGGTGTATAATTATTCTCTGCATTCCATATGAACATTATCTTGGGATAACATGAAAAAGAGTGCTGTATTTTTAAAGTTAAGTATACAATCCTTATTGTTCAATTATCACTTATTTAAAATGCTAATTAATTAGCCATATAATATTGAAATTTGATAATATAAACAGACAAGGTAAATAAATTTTTGGACATTGTTAGAGGGAAGGAGTATTTTAATCAAAAAATTAAAATGATTTCAAATAATGTGGACAAGGAACAACATTTCTTTGAGTTTGTGAAAGGTGCCTGACTGTGTAGAACTGTTTAAATGATCAATAATTGGATATATGAATATGATATGGGAACATACATTTCAAAATTTGGCAGGTTTTTTTAATCTTTTAGGCTTGATAGAAGAATGCAGCTACTCAAACTGTAAAGTTATTCCTCCCCCATTCCCTCTCTCTATGAGACACCTGATTATCTGTCATTGCTTGTGTTATTCTTATTTTTATTTTGTGCAATTTTCCAGCATGACTCTCTTCCGCAACAACCAAGGATCGAACAAATAGAGAAGCTTAGAATGTTCAAACATATGCTGGAGAGATTAATGCAGGTTCTCCAGATTACAAAGAACAATATTGTACCTTCTCACAGGGAAAAATTGCCATCATTTGAGAAACAGATTGTGAGTTTACTCAATTCAAACAAGCCCAGGAGGCCTGTTCCTTCTATGCAACAAGGGCAAATTATGCCTCCTCAACTACAGTCTATGCAGCAGCCCCATTCTCAAATTCCTCAAGCACAATCACTTGATGGCGGAGTCAATTCTCAACTGCACGCTGTGAACTTACAGGGTTCGGTTGCTTCAATGCAACAAAGCAATTTGCAGAATGGCTCTATTCCTTCTTTATCTACAATGAATTCTTCGCAGCAGAACATAATGAGTTCACTACAAGCTAGTTCTAATTTAGATTCAGGACAGGCCAGTGCACCAAATTCAATGCAGCAAGTGGCAATGTCATCGCTGCAGCATAATCCTGTCAATGCGCCTCAGCAGGGAAATATTACACAAAGTGGGGTTAATTTGTTACAGCCAAACATCAACTCTCTTCAATCAAATTCAAGTATGCTTCAAAATCAACATTTAAAACAGCAGCAAGAGCAGCAGATGATGCAAAGCCAACAGCTGAAGCAGCAAATGCAGAATAGGCATATGCAACAGCAGTTTGTGCAAAAACAGCAGCTGCTGCAGCAGCAGCAGCAGTTACACCAAGCAAAGCAGCAACAGGCTACGCAAATGCAAGCTCATCAGATTCCTCAACTTCACCAAATGAGTGATGTAAATGAAAAGATGAGACATCTAAGATCAGGTGCTTTAACACAACATCTCTCATCTTCCCAGCGGTTTGCACATCAGCAGTTGAAGCCTGGGACTAGTTTTCCTGTATCGTCACCTCAGTTGCTTCAGGCAGTGTCTCCCCAAATTAATCAGCATTCTTCTCCACAGATTGACCAGCTAAATCTTCCATCGTCCGTACCAAAAGGTGGAACGCCTTTGCAATCAGCAAACTCACCTTTTGTTCCATCTCCATCAACTCCATTGGCACCATCTCCTATGCCCGGTGATGCCGATAAACCTGCTATTTCCTCACTTTCAAATGCTGTAAACATTGGTCATCAACAAACAACTGGACCTCTGGCAACTCAATCTCTTTCAATTGGCACTCCTGGAATATCGCCATCACCTTTGTTTGAGTGTCCAGGGCCAGATGGTACTCATAATAATGCCTCCACAGTAGTTTCTGGTAAATCAAGTGTGACAGAGCAACCACTTGAGCGCTTGCTCAAAGCGGTAAGTAGGGTTTTGTGAGTTTGTTGTGTTTTGAGCATGTTACTGTTTCGAGCCCTCTGTGAAAGTACATGTGATCAGACTCCTTTCATGTTTGGCATCCATCTCTCTCTCACTGTTTCAGGTAAGATCAATATCACCAGAAGCATTGAAAGCATCAGTCAGTGACATCAGTTCGGTTGTCAGCATGGTTGATCGTATTGCGGGATCAGCTCCAGGTAACGGATCTCGAGCTACTGTTGGTGAGGACCTGGTTGCCATGACAAAGTGTCGATTGCAAGCTAGAAATTTCCATTCACAAGATGGAAGTTCTGGAACAAAAAGAATGAGACGGTACACCAGTGCAATGCCCTTAAATGTTGCTGGATCTGTTGGCAGCATGAATGATAGCTTAAAGCATTTGACCGGGCCAGAGACACCTGAGCTGGAGTCAACTGCAACATCTAGTGTCAAGAAGGCCAGGGTTGAGGTATTATGTCTTTTCATTGAATCAGATCTTATGGGTGACATATGGGTTTAAGTATGTTTCTATCCGCATAAATTGAGGATTCTGTTTTTATTGACTTATGAAAATGATTAAAGAAGGGGGGGGGGGGAAGGGGTTTTAGCTAATGTTTCCGTGATGATATGGTATTAAATATCATGGAACTTGTTTATGTTAGTTATCAGGTTATATTATTGAGACGAATTTAGTAGAAAAGACGGCGTCTCTTCTTAGATTTTAGGACAAGCGAGATGTCTTTTATTTGAAAGGTAAGTGGCATTGTTTCTATATTTTTAGTCGGGATGATTAATTGATAATGACTCGAGTCAACGAATCAATCTTGGAATCACGGTTGAGCTTGAGGCTGAAACATTGTTAGGCTCTAAATTTCAAGCATGACGGGGATGAGAGAAGTTTGGTTCAGATTTCAAATGTGATTTTGAATTTTCTTTTCTCCTTTTGTGTTTATGCTGGCCTTGCCTTTTGAAGAGTTGTGCAATCAATCGGCGTTGTCGTTGTCCTTGTTCTTGTTGGGTGTGTTACTAGTGAGGCTTTGTAATCTGATTGTGTACAGGTTAATCATGCCCTCTTGGAGGAAATCAGAGAAATAAATGAGCGTCTTATAGATACTGTTGTAGATATCAGTGACGAAGACATGGATCCATCTGCTGCAGCACTAGTTCCTGAATGCAGTGAGGGAACCATTGTCAGATGCTCTTTTAGTGCTATTACTCTTAGTCCAAGGTTGAGATCACAATATACTTCCGCCCATATGGTGAGTATTTTAGACACATTTTGAATGACTGTTTACCATTTGGCAATATGTATTTATTTTTCTTGGGTGTGTCTTTTCCTTGTTGTGCAGTCACCAATTCAACCCTTGAGGTTACTGGTTCCTGCAAATTATCCAAATTGCTCTCCGGTTCTGCTGGACAAGTTGCCGGTTGGTGTTAGGTGAGATGAAGAACTTGGATCTTATTTTTTGGTGTGTCTTGTTGAAGTAACCTAGTAAGTTCACATTCACAATAGAACAAACAAGCGTTTTCAATTGGCGAAGGTGCTTGTATATGATATGTTCCTCTCTTGACATACAACCGGCATTGTTTTGTTGTTAATTTTTCACTGTCAACATTCACCAGCAGCACATTAGCGTGGAGCAAAAGTAGAAACTACTAGTTAGAAATGCTTGATGTTGGCTCTAGATGTTTCTTGCACAGCATAAAGCTGTTTGCATATGCTCTCATTTCCTGTGTGGCCTATACTGAGGGTTACAAGTCATGATAGTAGACATTCATTACCTTTTTCTTCTAAACAAATCATTTGCAACTTAGAGACAAACTATCTCTTTACCTTTCCTCGTCTTTGAGAATTGAGAATTAAATTGTTTGTGATGTTGGTTAACAGTAAGGAGCATGAAGATCTTTGTATGAAGGCAAAGTCAAAGTTTAGCATATCTCTTCGAAGTCTTTCACAACCTATGTTACTCAGGGACATAGCAAGGACATGGGATGATTGTGCTCGTGCTGTCATTTCTGAATATGCGCAGCAGAATGGTGGAGGGACTTTCAGCTCGAAGTATGGTATTTGGGAAAATTGCTTAAGCGCAGCATGATGCAGCACATACACCGGTATACGTTGTCATCATCTCTGTTCAATAAATATACATATTGTTCTGTCACCCTGTTGCTGCTGCTGACTTGGAGCAAGCCTGAAATTCATGTATAGACGGTATCATCCGTTTAAGTCATTGAAACGCTTCTAGGTCTGTACATATGATGCAATCTGAACTTTTTGGAAATCTTTGGGGGCTGTTTTGGTTGATGTACTATTTCTGTGATTATCATTATTCATGTAATATATGTAACGATCTCTATAGTGATTATTTGATGATCAAATATAGCCAATTTATATGCTGCTGCAGTCTGAATGCAGTCTCAACCTTAGCTTTCGCCAAGCCAATGACTCTAGAATGTGTATCTGTATGTATATGTGCATGGCTTGTGTTGATGTTCCTCGTGCTTCCTTTTTTCTCCGTCTCACCTCTTCTCTTTCTTCTGAGTTTTTCTTTTGTCATCCGTCAAATGCCCAGCGGTATTTTGACTTTTTTTTAAAAAAAAAAGCCCAGCTGAGGCCCAAGTAACCTAGTAGAGTTGTACCCTGATGTAGGAGGTACTAGCCTACTAGGTGAACAAACGCAAATTCCATTCTCATTGAAAAAATATATACAAGTTTTTTTTGTAAAATAATAGGCGTATTGTTGATTAGTCAGTCTCTTTTTCAGTTTAGATCCAATGTGTCTAATTTTATCAAGACAGTCTAGTTGCTTTGTCAAAAAAAAAAAAAAAACAATCTAGTTATTCTACTCTACAATTTGTTTTATTTTGATCTATTGTTCACACACACACACTATCTATTACGTATATTACGTCCTGTGGTGGAACTGACGATAAAGGTCTAACTAATAAATACGTTTGTAACACCCAAAAGAATAAAGAGTTTCACATTGCGGATAAAGGACCACCATGAGATGTTTGTAATAGATTTCACTCATCATCATAATAATATGACTTTTTCTTTTGTGTTTGAGTGAGAACAATGAGCTATAAGGGGTCAATTTATTCTATTGATGAGTTGTGTTGTGATGACTTTCACCCACTATAATGTTAACAACATATTTCCAAGGACAATTGGGTTGTAAGGGGTTACTTATTCTAATTATGGGTTGTGTTATAATGGTAGTGAGTTGAGTTGCTTAAGATGGTATTAGAGTAAACCCTCTACCAGGGAAGAGTCTCATAGGCTAAGACTAGCTCCCATGCGCAACGTCCCAAGTGCGAAAGTTTGTAATACCCAAAGGAGTATTCTTTTACTCTTTTTAATTATTTTTATAATTTTTATAAGGGATATTTTAAGCGGTTAAAAATCCGCATTTCATAAAAATGGACAAAGACTGAAAAGGGATGCTAGAAAGATGAAGAAAAGGCATAGTTATTTAAAATATTTGACACATATTACGGTAGACAGAATTTTAATTTAGTTTGTGATTAAGTTGTCGATATCTCTAACATTAATGTTTCAAATCAGTTTAATATACTTTATGCTTTTATTATCTGTTTTAAAAATGATCACTTATCATTAAGTAAATTTGTTGCCGAGTAACACACAAACTCAATACCGGAATTATAAGGCGCCACCGAGTGGTACCTAATTTGGGTGTCACCCTCTCACATGTAATATTATAATCAACAAACTCAATACCAATGCTTTTCTCATCATTTACGTTACATAGAAGAGAAAAAGAAACATATCCACATTGTCAGAAAACTAATGTAAAAACTTGCGATTTTTCCGTGACACAATCCTAATTAAAAGTAAAAATTAATGAAATTTCCTTCAATAATAGCCAAACAATCATGATTCATGAGAATCCTATTTACAAAACTACTTGATTGCAACAAATCAACCCATGTACACATCACCACCCCAAATACATTACCTTTTTCCTATGATTTATTATTTTATTTAAACTATTTGGTACGTATAATTTTCCTTTCCTATTTGGGTGGATGGCCCACCACATGCATACCCTTATATTTCCATTTGAACTCCCGCGTCCTTCCCTCCCTTGTGTTTCCTTAGCCCTAAACAAATAAACACAACTCTTTCACTACTCTTTAATTACTATAAACCATAACTAAATAAATAAAAAGAAAACAATTCCTTTTTTTTTTTTTGGCTCCACAAATCAAAAGGGTAAGTTTTTTTCATAAATTTTTTCACCTTTTTATAATACTCTGCAAATTTTTTTAATTTTTTTTTTTTTTTTTTGCTTTTTTCAGTTTTTTTTTATTTTTTATATGGTGTTTGTGATTGTGATAGAGTTAGGTGAAAATATTGATGGGTTTTGTTGAACTCTAGAAAAGATTTGGTGGGTAGTCATCTTTTTAGTCTGTGATCAATTCGTAAGTGTTTTATTCACATTCTTTTGACTTAGTAAAAATTTGTCTTTTGTAGTGCTGGTTAATTTGCCTTTTACTAGAAAAAAGTGTTATGCTGTCAAACTATTTAATTTTAATGGTAGATTGTTTATATTGATACATTTCTTTATGATTTGGATGTTGGTTTTGCATGATCATGAACTCATGCCTCTTGAGTTACCCACTTTTGTACTAAGAATCTATATTTGTATTAGTTTAAGGATTCGAATGAAAATGTTATGTTACATGATTTCTGTAAGTGGCTTAAGGAGTTTGACAAGTGCTAGTTTTTATTCCATAAAGCAGTTTTGCATGCAAATTTCGTAGTGTAGGTACCAAAGTTCATGTTCTGGACTAATATTCGACTCGAAAGAATTGAACTAGTACACCTCATTGGTGCTGTCTTTCTCCTTTTATGTGTGTGTTAATGTGCTACAATGGTTATGAAATTATGATTTTTATGTTCAATATATTAGTTTTGACAGAGAAGAAGGTGTGTAGGATCAAATTGTTGTACTATCATCTTTCGATTTTCGAATCCCTCTCTTGATCACATGGAAAACACTAACACATGTATATACTGATTTTCAGCATTGGCGACATCTCGGGTGATAGTTTCTCTGCAGGGTTAGATGGGGGACAATAGTAATCAGAAGCAAGCGACCATCGTACCATGCATACAGACGAGGGAATCTAAAGCTGTTATAAGCACAAAGACCAGAGCATATACTCTTAGGAGGATGTACATCTCTATTCCTGATGTTTTTGTTTTGGCTCTTTTTGTGCATGATTTAATATGCCTAACATTACAATCTTTATGATATTACTTCTAAATGATATTGAGGCAGATTATTGGATACATTTGGTAAATAAGTTGAACTAATTAGTTGGTGATTGTTGAATGGTTGATTACTGCAAAATCGGGTATAGTGTTCTTATGTCTAGCGGAGACATATATATCTTCCTGAATAACTGAAAAATTGTGTTATAAATGAATGAAAGAGAGTGTTGCTCTTGATTCTGATGTAAATCGAAGTGCTCAAAGTACAGGAGTCAAAGAGGAAAACAATAAGCATGCATTTACCTTTGCCAGCAATTTGCTAGTGTTACAAGTCCCTTATATAGTTCAGTAAACTCATTCAGTTGGACTGATATTACAAGTTTGTTAAGTTGCCTTTCTGACGACATGATTGATTCTGACCTGCATTTACTTTCTACTTTTATTGTTAGATTCAAAACCTTGAAAGAATATTACAGGCCGAATATGTTATCTAAAGTTGAGATAGTAGCTCGAGGATTTGAGGGAAGAATTGCTGCTAGTGCCTCAGATGAGGTATGTCAATGACTAAATTTTTTTATAACTGTACAGTTATGTCTTAATTTGTTCCAGGTTGCTGCTTGTGTATCAATGTAAACTTATGATGATCCTTGAATTTTGTTTGAGGGGTGTCATTTTTCTGCTCTTGAGACTTAGGACTTTACTGGTCAATGAGTTTTGTTAACAATTTACGGGTTCTAATGTGCTGTCTGCCTGTCTCATTCTATTAAAAACTGTTTGCTCTCAGTCAATATGCTACATAGTTAAAGCTTCTGATCATGCTTGCTTGTCCATATCAATGTCTGCCAATAATCAGAGAAGTTAGTGGTTAATAACTTAATACGTACTGTTAATGTAGTTCCTCATATTAATGTCATCATGCATATCTCTCTTTCTCAGAAAGATTATCTGAGGAGAATATCGTTGAAGATGATAGCGTTTGAGAAAAATGCTCGAAGTGCTTCTAATTCTTTGATAGCAAATCATGGTCCCGGTCATCTTCATTCAGGTATTTCTATGCGTTAAGGGATTTTTCATTGCTAAGTTCCCAGCTATCTAAGTTTCATCTTTTTTTCCTTTGATAAGATCATTGAAAGATTAAAAAATGCATCTTTCCTACTAGGACAACTCAATCATTCAGATAATACAATGTCGTTTCTTGTATAGCTTCAGGAAATGCTCAGTCTCAAGACATCAAACATGATCAATTGCTTATGCAATCAAAAAATCCTCCTCAACTTCAAGCAGAACAGATTGTCCGCAGTATTAATGCTCCCCCGAATAGAGGCACATGTAGCACCTCATCTGCAGTTATCACTGCTATCAGCAATGCAGTTCAGGATCCTAGGTCCGATTTAACTAGTACAAATTCCCACTTGTACAATATCACAAGGATGCCACCAAACTTAGAAACGAAAGTTGCAGAACAACATCTCTCTTCCAGTCCTCAGCCTGTTTCCGGATCCCAAGGGCAGGGGCAGAGATCACATATGCATCAGCAACTTCCAAGAAATCACGACAGGCAATTTTCGGAGCAAGAAGTTCAGTATCAGACAGCTGACCGGAAACCGAGTCGAAAACATGTAACGTTTGCGGTGGACGCAGACCCTCGATCACTACCACAACCGCAACATCAACAGATTAGACCTTCCCGGTATCCATGTACTCCAAAAGCCACAAGCGGGACGACAACTTCTAGGCCTGCTCCAATGCAATTTTCATCAGCTTATGTTCCTATGGACAGTCAGGGATCTTTAGCTACACAATCCGAAAAATCAGTTTCTCATCTTCGTCAACCAGTTAGTAGGCAACAGTATGAGTCATGGCAACATGATATTGCTCATGAAAAGAAATGTATAGCCACACAACGTAAGTCCTTGCCAGTTCATAGAACACATGAACGAAGCGGAGCACATCCCAGTACTGTGATTAACCAAGAAAAAATGTTGCCACAAGGAAGACTCTTTACTCCACAGGAGCTGCAACAACAAGCACAAAGTACTGCATATAACGAAGAGCACCAGCAACAGCCTGCCCAACACTGTGCCGTGCCTTTGGTGCTAATAAGTGATAGTTCAGTAGAACAGAAGCCTTCTAAAGGATTTTCGTCAATTCAAGGGGAACAAGTACATGCACAGGTGAGAACCCACCCAAGGCCACAGGTAGTCAAAGCGGAAAATAATCCAAGTTCTGGTGTGAGTTCTGGGTCACAGAGTCTAACAAGGCCAGCGGTAGACACAACTCAATCTGGGACTTTACCTTTACAGGCGTCTAACAGTAAGCTTTCATGATCTTGCTTTAAGTTGATTAGTTGTCCTTGTCTCATGTTGCTTCCACTGTCTGAAAGTTTAGTTGGTCGCTGCTAGAAGTCATAATTATATTTGCTAAACTTGGGTTAGCTACTATTGGTTTCATCCCTTTCCATTAGAATATGCTGAGTTTAGATCTCTGACTGTCTTGCCTCCCCATATGTAATGATCTCCTTCACTTTTATATACATTCCTGGGTTCAACATTTTCAAGAGACAGTCAATTCACTTTTTAGTTAGCTTGAATTTACATGTAGTACATTACTAAATTTCTCTACGGGTGGTTAGTCTAGAATATGGTACTCAGAACGTACTGGGTATTTATGTCTCACGAATGCAGTGTCTATGTCCTTTGGTTCCTGAATAACTCCTTTTTGCCATGATTACTTTTCTTATCGGAGCATTTCTGTACTAAATGATGACAATAGTTCAGTAAATCTCCCTCCCAACCCCCTCAGTTGACTTGATGTTAGAATAACCAAATAGATTAAAAATTTATGAAGCACATTGAGACACCGGCTAACTACTATATATGTTTTTTCTCATGGATCGTTTCAGATACCGACGCTTATTCAGCTGTCCAAAGACAGGGAGTTATAGAGCCTTGGCGGGAGGAAATCTACCAAAGGGTAACTCTTCAAAGCATTTAAGCATATGACACTCATCTATATCCAGTTTCTGGTCTTTGCTCATGCTTTTGAAGTTGACATACATCACATATTTATTTCTCGTGTTAGAATTTTCCTTAAGGAACTGATTGATATTATAGAAATATCTCGGCTAAAGTTTGAGATAAACTTCTGTTTTGGGAAATATATATGATTAGCGTAGAACATAGGAGTTGAAGGGTGTTTTACTACATTTTATAAGTGCAATAAGAGAAGGCGAGGGGTAGGAAGGGAGAAAGAATATCAGCAAAGTATTACACGCTTCCCATTCAATGTGTTTGTTAAGTCATACACTTGAGGAGGGCATTAAATATTTATGAAAGACTCTCAGAAAGGGAGCGTCAATAGTTCTTGTTTGACTCAGTACATGTCTCCTTGCCTTCTCACGGCTCGTCTGAATCCTGTTTAGTGCACTGTGACACCAGAACTTCTGGAGTGTTGAGCATCCAATGAATTCAAAGTTCTCCGTGTAATGACAAAGTGATTGGCTTAAGTCTGAAAAGTAACTTCTGAAACAGTATGATATTTCAATTAAACAAGTGTAAAAGATAAGACACAATGCGAAGATATGGCTGCTTCACTTTGTTAATAACGACATAGGCTCTCTCAAAGATGTCAAAGTTCGAACAAAATTTGATGTAATGATTGCTAGCCAGAACTACTTCTTCTAAGAATCATTTGGGAAGTTCCCTTCTTTTAATTCCTCAAGACGTTGGATGAAACGAATCACAATTAGTGGTCAGCCCTGAATATATGGATAGCAATTTGTTTATGGTGCCTGCTAACAGTTTGTAACTTGACATGTCTCACAGTTTCAGTTTAAGTAAATTTCTCGAGAGGTTTCTCTTTTATGATTGCTTTGTATTTGATTATCTTTATAAATTTCATTCGTTTATGTCATGTTCTACCTTGCAGATAATTGGTATGAAGAAAAAATATCAGTCAAGAGTAGAAGAAGTAGGTGCAAAAATAGATCATAACTTGAAGCTGGTAAGTTGGTTTGCTTAACTCTCTGTATAATAACTCAGCTTCAAGGGGCCTGTAACTTTGGATCTTTAAATGTTCTAGGAATAATTATTCATCACATCTCC
Source organism: Corrigiola litoralis (assembly GCA_901111285.1). Classification (NCBI taxonomy): domain Eukaryota; kingdom Viridiplantae; phylum Streptophyta; class Magnoliopsida; order Caryophyllales; family Caryophyllaceae; genus Corrigiola; species Corrigiola litoralis. The sequence continues at coordinate 16,889 of CAAKMY010003261.1, forward strand.
CTTTGTGTTTCAGCTTGACATGCAACCTAATGTTCCGAATAGAGAACAGTTTGTTCAGGGATATAAAGGAGCAAAGAATAATGCGGAGAATATACTTAGATTTTTGAATACTCCTAAACAAGGAATTATACCTAGATTTGGAGAAAGACTGGATTATATGGAGCAGCAAATAGTTTTCTTCTTGAGCAAGGTTTTCAAATCTAAAAAAACTGTTGTCCAGTCATCAACGCCATCTGTGCCATTGCAAACTCACAGTCATGATGCTCATCGGCAATTGGAGGAAATGAAAAATAGGAAACATCCAGAACAAATAAGGCCCCCACAGTTGGTACAGGATCAACAAAAGTTAATACCTCTGCAGCAACCTGCATCACTTCAGGCATGCACACAGCATAAGTTCAGTGAGTCAAGTAGTCTGGAAGATAAGCACTTGGTACATCAACATGGCGAGAAGTGTCAATATCTGCCTACCGCTCAAGTGTCACACCGTGCTAAAAAGACTATTTCTGGTACCTCTTCAGTTCCAGCTCCTATAGGCATTGTAAATAACCATCAAGGTCACGCCCAGCCCTCAACCTCCCCCTTGCTTTTAGACTGTAAAGCTCAAACTGAAATTTGCTGCAGTAGCACCAAAATCACCTCAAATAAGAGTGCCAGTCAGAGCCCTATAAAGAGATTGCTTAACGCAGTGGGTGAAATATCATCCCAATCACTGAAGTCTTCCGTGGATGACATTAACTCAGTTGCTAGTATGATGGATGTGATGCAGGGTAGTGCACCAGGAATTACATTTAAAGCTGCTGTAGGGGAGGACTTGGGAAGGACCACTGGATCCTGGATGCAGAATATGGATGTAACTCCGCATGATGATGTTACTAGAACATGGACAACAAGGAAGCGAATACGCTCAATCCCCTTCGACATGTGGAATGACCAGGCAAAACCCGCCGGGTATTTTGCAGCTGAGAACCATTCGAAGCGGCCCAAACTTGAGCTACAGCAGCAGCTCATTGAGGAGATCAATTCTGTAAACCAAAGGCTAATTGACATAGTAGTGGGTGTATCCAAGGAGGACATGACTGCAGTTTTAGGGGAGGCAGGAAGTAGTACAGGGACTGTGGTCGAGTGCTGCTTCATTGGTGTGTCAGTAAATTTAAGCTACATCAAGTCCATTGCAAAGTCTGGACACTCATCTGTTGTCCAACCGTTACGCATGCTTGTCCCAAAAAACTATCCGGACTCTTCTCCTATTATTTTGGAGAAGCTTCCAAGTGAAAACACTAGCCGCTATGAAGACCTCTCAGACAAGGCAAGATCAAGGCTTGACATACATCTGCAAGGTCTGAACCATCCCATCTCACTTGGTGATATAGCGAAAACATGGGAACGCTGTGTCCGGGCAGTTATCATTGAGCTTGCAGAGAAGTTTGGTGGAGGCACCTTCAGTTCAATATTTGGGTCTTGGGAGAATTGTTTAGGTGCTGCATTGTGACACAACACATTTACTAATGCAAATAGATTGTGCGCACCATATAATGATCATGTTTACATTTGTTGTATAATATTTGTTTACATGTTTACTAAGGCAAATAGATTGGAAAAAATCTCTCTCCACAAAGAAGACTTTTAACTTACGGATAAGAAAGAGATGAGATTAGTTGAACATTTTGTTCCTTTGATCTTCATTTTTCTAGGTTTCCGACAAACCTTGAGAAACACCTTTACTTGAACTAAATTTTATCCTGCTCTATGAGCGTCAGTATTGGGCTACATAGATAGAGTTTAGTATGCAGATTGGAACACAGGATACTTTCATATTCTTGATAAGCTTTGCCAATGTAGAGAAAAATTCATTATGCTTAAAGAAAATGATGGTTTTCTTTTTTAGAGATCATGCTTTTACACGGCGTTACGAACATCTTATGTGTCAAATAAGTCTATCTATTTAATATATCTCTTAGTTAATCATGGTGGTGTCAATGGCTTTCATCCATGTATGTCCTTGTTCATAATGTGAGTGCATATATTCGTGGTCAGGAGTCGATTGTCCGAATCTAATTTAGGTTGGAGGATCGAGGACATCTTAAAAATCAACATTGGGGGTTAGCGATCCCCGCCTTTTCTTGATTTTCATAGTACTTTCATGGCGCAATGACCCTAGAAATAGGAGCATAGGTTTGGCGAAAGGGTCATAGGTCGCTGTTGGCTGACCCTAGGCTTTGTTTTGTGTCGATGGAGTCGGCTTCGAGACTCTACAATACCTCAATAATCGTGTTGTTTAGAACTTGCTTCTTCGTCATGCTTGTTATTGTCACTTTTAGTTCTAACTCTTGAGGTTGAGTAAGAACTTGATTTTGTGTCTTTAGGATTGTTATGTGTTTAAGGGTGTCCGCTCGAAAAAAGGCTAGAATAATGACATTTCATGCTAGAAAGTTCTTAAATTCATTTGTTTGCAATATGGCCAAAGGTCTCGGAAATGAATTCTAAGGGGTTGTATCCATAGGGGTGGAGCAGAGAAGAGAAAATTGGTCAATGGACTTATGCGACACTTGAGATGGCGGACACTCATGCGCTACCTGATATGGTGTATAGCTAGGTTCAACGCTTCTCTGATTGCCAGATCCAATTATTTTGGTCCAATGACACAGTTTGGTGTATTTCGACTAAATTCATAAGGCTGTAAATTCTTAGCTAACTGATGTTGTAAAGTGATAAGCCTTCCTGAAAGTTGAGTTTAATCATGATTGCACAGGTTTATCAGATAACTCATGAGGACTTTCGGAGTGTGGGGAACATCTCTTAAACATGTTAAACAAAATTTGGTAATTTGTGCTAGCTAAGTTGGTACAAATGTCATCGGGCTATTTGAGACCTATTCAAGAATGTAGTCTTCAATGAGTGATAACTAGACTAAAAAGGTATCATTCCTCATCTATGTTTGCACATTGTTCTTATTTTTTGTCCAAACCTGTTTTGTGGAGGTTTGGTCAAAAAACTGATAATATAATTGATCATAATGGGCTTGTTCTCTACACCATCTTTTATTTTATTTTTAAATAAAGTTCCAAAAAGTTTAAAAATGAATAAAAGTTAAGAATATTGCAAATAGTTCAAAACTATAATTATCGATATTTATTAGTATTGTCATTAGTATTATATTATTGCTATTATAATTGTTGTTGATGATGTTGATATTGTTGTTGTTGTTGTTGTTGATAGTATCATCTATTTGTTACATGTGTTATTGATTATAGATAGTTATATTGTCAATTAAAATTAGACATGACCACTTTTAAGTCAAAAAGTGACCCTAGTATGCAAGATATTGATGGTGATGAATGAATGGTTCAATACTTTCTCTTGCCTCTTGTCAACTTTCACATGTGGCATCTTGTCTGTTAGTGTCATGGAGATATGAGATTTATCCATTACTCATCAAAGAGTAGCGACTGCAAGTTACCACGTTAAAAAAAAAAAAAAAAGACTAGTATGCTAAAAGGTACTCCAGTCAACTGTTAAGTGTCATCTGAGCTAAACTTTGAAAAAGAAGTGGATATGGCAGCTGGGAACATAGGCCTATGTGTTGGCCCTTGTATGATGATAGGGAGGTTGAGTTCAGCTTCAGTGTCACTGTCATGTCAGCTCAAAGCTTCATCATGCAACTATTCTCAACCGTCCACTATGCCACCTTCCCTTTCGAAGACCCTTTCTGACATCCAAAGCTCTGGTGTCATAGCTTGCCTACGTGCTCCAAGGTAGCTCACTCCCTACTCTAGTGTTTTACTGTATTTGCATGCATGTTCTGTAAGTTTATTTATTTGCAATTCTGGATATATTTCAGGAGAGTTACATATTCTCAGCAAGTCATTCACTGTGGTCTATCTTATCATTATGACATGGTTGCATTACTCAAGCATAAACTTGATATGTCATGACATGAATATATGAAATATAGTAGTTTTGGAACTTGTAGTTTGAACTTTGAAGTATATGATTGAAGTTTTTACCCATAGAAATTGCAGAGTCACTCTATATAGAGTAGGTGGGATACAATTGGTAGCGAGGGTAGCAGACGCTATCTACAAATTTATCAAGTATGGTAGAAAAAGGTAGAAGATGGTAGTAAAGGGTAGAAAAAGGGTAGAAAAGATAGAAAATTATAGCAGAAATAATGGAAAATTTTATAAAGTTAGGTAGAAAATGGTAGTACAAGGTAAAAAAATGGTGGAAAAGGTAGAAAATGATAGCAGAAATAATAGAATCGCTAGTTCGCTACCCTCATTCTTAGATCATGGAACAGCCATAATGTTATATGAAACTTCTTACACATAAACCGCAAGAGCATCTAGGGGGTGCTGCAGCCTTACCCCAGGGTGTGTTCTTTGAAACATCGTGCGGAAGTAGGAACCCATTCTTTTTAAATGTTCATAAAATGAACCTTGATGAGGGTAAGAAAGACTAATAAAGGGACTTCAACCGCCAAGAACTCAATTTGCTTCTAAACCAATCAATTTGTATATCTTGGTTGTCCTCCACTAGGAGATGCCAAGTTGGTGTTCCATTGAACCCGTGTTAATAGGTAGCTATGGTTTCTTGGTTATGGAGTATAATCTTTAACATATTGTCTCAGGGGCGGATCTAAGATTTACAATTGGGGTAGCTAATCTATTATTTTGATATAATTTTCTATCTTTTCTACCATTTTTCTACATTTTTCTACCAAGTTTACAATCTGTTGGTGGCTTATACAACAGCATTAGGAAGTTCCATTATCAAACTCGTTGTTGTAACAGATGTGAGATAAA